>CM035167.1:26104846-26314676 GCA_020205615.1 Panax quinquefolius
GTTGAATTGCCGACTGTCCAGATGGCAGTTGATCCAACAATAATTTTACATTGTCTACGTGATGCAAAAGTCTATCAAAGGTCAAGGAATTGTGGATCAACTGGCCACCGCATTTTCAGGGGATTTCAAACCTTTCGAAACATACTTCCCCGATGAAGGGGTAATGACAGTTCAGCAACACCATTAGGACGATACACACCAATCATGGAAGATGTATTTTGATGGAGCTATAAACATAAAAGGCTCTGGAGCCAGAGCAGTTCTTGTATCCGTTACAGAGGAGCAACATCTCGTCATCGTC
This sequence comes from Panax quinquefolius, assembly GCA_020205615.1. Taxonomy (NCBI): domain Eukaryota; kingdom Viridiplantae; phylum Streptophyta; class Magnoliopsida; order Apiales; family Araliaceae; genus Panax; species Panax quinquefolius. The sequence goes on from CM035167.1 coordinate 26,105,148, forward strand.
AAATTGCAGTTTACCAACATCAACAACACAACTAATTATGGAGGTTGTCTCATGGGGCTAAAACTAGCTCAATCAATGGGCATCAGATGGTCAAATGTCTTTGGGGATTCCAAATTGGTAATCAGACAAACCACATAAATCTATCACACCAAAGAGCTACATTTGCTGCCTTACCATCGATAGGTTCTACAGATGGCCTCAAAGTTTGAAGAAATATCCTTCCTCCACATTCCTCAGAATAGGAATGACTTTGCGGATGTGCTAGCAACCTTGGCCTCCTTGATCAACATACTTGACAAGGAAAACATGCCAACCATCACATTTTCCTAACAAAAGGCACCAGCCCATGGGAGTTACATTGGAGAAGTATCGGATGAGCTACCTCCTATCCAACACCCTTGGTATCAACATATCAAGGAGTACTTATAAGATGGATCTACACCCGCTGAAACGAGCCCGACTGAAATAAGGCAGATCCATCGACTGGCTATAAAATTCTACCTGAGCGGAGACGCACTCTATAAAAGAGATGCAAGACTAGGTCTCCTCAGATGTTTGGACAAGGACCAAGCTCAGAGGCTCATGGATGAAATCCATGATGGAGTATGTGGCCCACACATGAGCGGCCCCCTACTTGTAAAGAAGATCCTAAGAACAGAGCTTTACTGGCTCTCTCTCAAGGCTGACTGTGATGATCAAGTCAAGAGATGTTACCAATGCCAAATTCATAGGAATGCTATCCACGCCCCTCCAAGGGAGATTCAAAATATGAGTTCACCCTGGCTCTTCTCAATGTGGGGAATGGACGTGATCGGGCCCATCGAGCCCAAAGCCAGTAATGGGTATCAGTTTATCTTCACCATGATCGACTACTTCACCAAATGGGTAGAAGCAACTTCCTTCCTTAGGGTTACAAAAGAAGTTATCATTGCTTTCATCAGAAACAATGTCATTTATCGATATGGACTACCAGATGTGATTGTATCAGACAATGCTAAGAACCTCAACAACAAAATGATGGAGGAGTTATGCAGTAAATTCAACATCAAACATCTCAAATCCGTCATCTACCGTCCAAAGATGAATTGTGCTGTTCAAGCGGCTAACAAAAACATCAAGAAGATCATGCAAAAAATGTCCGCCAATCACAAAGGATGGCCTTACTTATTGCCTCTGACTCTGTTAGCCTACAAAACATCATTACGCACTTCTGTTGGGGCAACCCCCTACTCAGTAACCTATGGGATGGAAGCAGTGCTCCCTATATAGGTGGAAATGGAATCCCTCAGAGTGCTGATAGACTCTCAGCTGGATGAAGACCAATGGTTACATGATAGGTATCACCAATTGTCTCTAATAGACGGAAGGCGAACCGCTGCTATCTTCCACGACAATTATATCAACAAAGGATCGCCAGATCCTACAACAGGAAAGTCCGGCTACGACTGTTTAAACAACATGACTTGGTTTTGAAGAAGATCATTGACAACCAAGATCAATTCAAAGAAAAATTTGCCTCGAATTAGGAAGGCCCATTTGTTGTCAAGGTGGTATTGACAGGAGGCGCTCTCAGATTACAGGAGATGGATGGCGATGAATTTTCGGAAGTCATTAACTCGGACACCGTGAAATGGTATTATGTCCGAAGTTACCATCAAGCAAACATCCTGGTTATGGGTCACCAGATCCCCAGTCAATTCAGGTGTTCTAAACCTTCACTACATACAACTTTCCTCACACCCATTTGCCCCATCAAGGACAATCATACTTTACGACCATCATCTTGGTTTTCAGATCACCAGATCCTTCACTCCCCACATGTTTTCAAAACCTTTAACACCTTTAGTTTGTCCCACTCGGGATAAACATTCACACCTTCAGGTTATCCCACCTGGGATTAAACCCTTCACACCTTCAGTTTATCCTGTACATGGGATTAAACTTTTTGGCTAAAAACCGCCCTGTATATAAGGGGAACTATACCGACCTGATCTCCCCATTACACAGGAATTCATAGGCAGCCATTTTATATGGTCCGGTCACAATAAAACAAAAACAACAAAAACATTTCTACACCCTTCTCACTATAAAAACAAAAACATCTCTACACCCCTTTGCCACATACACCGTTGAACCTTCACACCAGGTTCGAACTACGCAGACCTGATCTCCTCTTCAATAGGAGTACGTAGGCAGCCATTCATGGTTTGGTCTTATAACCTACCAAAACACAAAAACTTATCAACAGTACTGGGATCATCCTTCAATCCATCACACTTCATCGGCTACAGACCAAAGGGATGGAACTACCTAACCTCCCCATATAAATGGGAGAATCGACGACCATCTAAGCTGTGGTTGATTCCTTAAAGAGAAACACCAATCCATAAGAGATGGAACTAACTGGGCTCCCCCATAAAAAGGAGTACCGACGACCATCTGTGGTGCGGTTAACCTCAGAGAGGAAAGCCACACTCCTCTCCACATCTACATACAGAAACCAGTCCCAAGACACCAAAGATGGCAAGGAATATATACAGATCAACTATCCATTCTGAAAGATCCTGAGACATCTCAATGTCCGTCCATTAAGGAGGAGTTCAGAATACATCAAGATCATATGCCATGGAGAAACATGCAAATATCAAGCAATTAATAAGGCATAACTAAAAGGAAAGTGAATCAAAATATATTTCCCTGCCATATATAATGTTGTTTGATATATACAAAATGTACTGTACATGACAAAATGGCTAAGCTAGTCTGTGTAGGAAAATACAAGCCCATCTACAAGTCAGTGTGTATGCGGGCTATCAAGCCAAACATGGCATCCCTCTTAGAAGAAGGATGTAATGCTGTGATCTCCTGCCCAAGGGTCTCTACACGAGTCAACAGATCTACAGCCAACCGCATGGTGGCACTATGCTCATCAATATACATGTTCATCACTGTAATGATGCCAGAAGTAAGGGACCTCACTAAAGTATTATCTGTAATAGCGATATCTCGGGCAAATATAACGCTATCCCGCTCAACAATCACTGCATCTCTAGATGATATGGCGTCACCCCGCTCAACAACAACGACATCTCTATGAGCTAATGCCTCATCTCTCTCTAACGAAGCGACGTCTCTCCCATCAAGAGTTGTCAACATCAAGGCCCTAGCCTGATCTCTCTCGAAGGTCATCAGATGAAGACTCTACTCCAAATACTATGTTGAATGCTAGATCACAGTAGCACTCGTACTGGGAGAATCTACAAGAGCTGATGGCAACCTAGTGAATGGCTCCTCCTCGATGTGAGAATCAATGTCCTCAATGGGATCTCCACCATCTGAATCAATCCCCGACACTGTGGATACTGCCATAGTCGATGCAGTCTCTGTCTCCATCCATCCAGAATACTCTGTCGAACCGCCTAGATGGCTAATAGAAAACTCAGCACTCTCACGTTAATCCCAACAGGCATACACCTTGTATCTATCCTCTGCTGACAAATGGCGAGATGACAAACTCTGACCTAACGCCCCCTCAAAAGGATGCACATCCTGAAACTGGTCAAACTGTGACATCACGGCCAGTGGGTGATATGTGGTCATGCCCCTCAAACTAGCCAGAGGGAGATAAACCATGCCCAGTGCATGAGTAATGAAGCTATAGAGTGAATTGAGCCCTGTACACGGCAAAATGTCAAATGGATCTCTGATCCCTGACAAGAACACGGACCAGGATGCGGCGTATACACACTTCGCTGGTTGAAAGGAGTAAGATATGGCTATCTCATGGGAAAAACAATACCCATGCTGTCCAAACATGCCAATCAGTCTCAAGTGTGACATGAACCACACATACAACAAGACTGAGCTGCCTATAAACACCCCTACAGGATAGGTGTGGCAATACATGGCTGACCTCAGTGTCTATGCCACAATCATCGGCACAATGGTATGACCCTCCCTGAGAGCTCTCAATGCCATGATAACACCGATGTCTAGCTCAACCATGTACTGTGGCATGTACAGATAAGCCATTACGCACATCACGAGTACATATACTCTGGCCACGCACCACTGATCCTCCGATATGGTGAAATCCCAGGAGTACTGTGCATAGCTATCCACTTAACCAAATCTGTCTATCAGAAAATGCTGGGACAATACATGGCCGGATGTAATCTCATCCTATGCTACTCTACGCCGCAACCCGGTGAGGGTCATGAATCTAGCTATAAGACATATCTCCGATGACCATCCGAAATAAAGGCTCGCCTAAGGGCAAAGCCATCAATCGCTCATACTCCTCTAAGGTAGGAGTCAACACATGGGTCCCAAACTAGAAAACCTACCTCTCCGGTACCCAATGCTCTAGCATGCCATCTACGAAGCCCAATGGAACCTGGAACGTCAGGTGGGTCATCGAATTCTGCAATAGCTGATCTATAATCACCCTGTCTAAAAGGGGATACACTATTATACCAAGATCTCAGACGGGAGGCCACCAATACTGGTGGGGTGTGATCAATACGACTAACTGTCGAGGAAGACATCTGTGTGGGCCGTATCATAAGACCATCCAGGGGTCAATGCTAAATATCTCTTGACATACATATGCATGACATAATACATACGTGATAAATAATAGATGGCAATATGATGTAGGAAATGGAAAATAATACATACATTCCTAATTACATCATAATCTAAATACATCATCTCTGTACAACTGAAAAGTATAGGGAAATAGGGCACAGACGTCCTACGACTAATAGAGACCTATCAAAAGATATAACTTGAATGGGGCACAACCACCCAGTATCTAACAGAGGCCTATCAAAAAGATATAGAGAGAATACACATCAGAAGAAGACAATAGTGTCTATGTTTACATCATCAAACATGTCCACCTGATGTAACTACTTCTGAGTCACTGGGTCTCTGCCAAGAGGGATGTCAGGCCTATACAAGGGAGGATCTGCATCGAAAAATCCATATGGGTCATCTGAAGGGCCATCCCACGAGCTGGAAGGATCAAAAGTATCCGCCTCTGAAGGATCTCTACCCAAATGCCGAATGAAAAAATGTGCCCGGTCCAACTGCCGGGTCAAACTGTCAATTTGTGTCAAATGAGATAGATCTCAGACACAGGTCATCTAATCTGTCATCATCATGGATCCAGGAACCATATCCCCCATGAAGTGAGTGGCACAGGTTTGGGCTCCTATGGTACGAGGGGACCACCATCGGTATGTTGCCTCCTGAGTAAACGGATCCTCTGATAAAGTAAGGCCGTCAACGCCCATCAACGGGATATCACTGACAGGCAACTGCGATACATGCCAATAACGTCTAGCAGGAGGCAAGATCGGTACATGTTGATCGATTTCGCAATCAATGAATACATACAAGTATACATGGTCAACAAGTAATAAAGTGAAAGAAGAGTATCGTTCCCACGAGGAATTATTTAATAAAAATCACCAAGTACTAATTCTTAACCAAACTAATTTAATTTAAACAATCTCAAATCGTCTTTTTTCTAATTAAGAAAACTAAATTAACTAATTAAAATGAATTGTTTTATGACTGAATTCAGATAAATAAATATTAAGACTTCAATATCCCCAATTATGAACTATAAATCAATTATCCAATTATCCCAATTATTATGCCTACTGAATTGTTAACAGAAATTCTCAAATGCCAAAAGTACTTTTCCAAGTGATCAATTGACTTCTATTTAATCCAGATTAATCTTGCTATATTCCTATGCAAAACAATTGAATTAAACTCCTTCAATTCAAATTTCTTATGTGTTACATGCGGTGAACAAATATTTCCATTCAATTCACAAACCTAATTATTCACCATGCAAATAACTAAGTCACATGTTATCATGCCCAATTCTAACCCTAGAATTCCTCTTCCAATTCCTTATAGAGTAACAAGGTAATTACTGATCAGATAATTAATCAATAACCATAAGGCAAGATAAACAACTCACTTACTCCGACGCTGGCCCCAAGTTTTGGCATTTTCTACTCCGACGTCCTTTGGGAAAACGGCCATAACTTTTGATCCGAAAGGAGTTACGGAGCCTGCCACCTATCAAATCGAAGATATCGACGAGATCTACAACTTTCAGTCTTTGAGGATTGAGAAATTCTGTGCAGATGAAGGCTGAAATTGAGCTGGAAGTAACTGCTATGCAAATGACCACCCAAAACCATGACGTTCGACGTCCGTTGGTACAACGATCATAACTCATGCATCCGAACTCCGATTGGAATGATTCAAAATGTTCCGGAAAGCTAAGATGATGCTCTTCAATGTAAGCTGTAAGACCCCAGATTTTATAAATAAAGATGAATTTTCTATAAATATTATTTTTGAATATTATGGAATAAATTTGATATAATGTTATAGTTGTGGGTAATATTTATAAATTTTGCAAAGTATGCAAGTGGTTATATTATTCGATTGGTGGGGAATATTCGGTTTAGCGAGGAATATTCGTACATAACTCAATCATTGGTGGACCTAGCAATGTAATTATTGTCGGATCGAGAAAGCGACAAAAATATTTTATTGAAATAACGGCGGAAGTTTTACCGTTGATCTTGTTGAACTACTTTCGGTAGTAAAAAAATGCGATATCGTGTGGTTGCATAGTAGCACTACGATATTGATTATTGATGCTTATGTGAGAAGTCACTCGGTTTGATTCCATTATGTCGATTAATAATATGAATTATTATAGCGATAATGACGTTTTATTTTTTATTATTATTATTAAAGTAATAAAAAGCGAAACATCTTTTTATATAAAAGCAGAATACTTTATTAAAGTTATTCTATAAATAAAATATATTATATTTTATTATGCATAGTGTTGCGATAGTGTTTTGCATAGTGTTGCATAGTGTTTGCATAGTAAAATGTTTTTATATAAATAGAATATATTATATTTTATTTAAAAGATTTTGCTTTAAATATGGACCTTGATTAAAGTAAATCAATGGACCGTTCATGGATTAATTACTATGCATTCTATTTTCCTATAAATAGAAGCTCATTCCTTCATTATTTTCTTCTGAATTCAACTTTGAAACTCTGAGAGAGAAACTATAGAGAGAAAGAAGAAAAGTATTCTCGCTACTTCACTTTGCCAATATTCGGTTCTTCTAAGGTAGGGAATATTATTTGTTGTACTCGTAAGGGGTGTTATTCTTTCTTATTCATGAAGAGAACTGTTGTTATTCCATTGCTTATTATTACATTGGAATGACTTTTGTATCACGCGGTTTACCCTATACTTGGTGACATTCTTCTATTATTACATCTTTATTATTCATTTGGAACATCACATGCATGTGTTTACACAGGACTGGTTAAAATCTTTATTATTCTGTTGGAACATCACATGCTCGTGTGTTTTACAGGACTGGTTAAAATCTTTATCATTACGTTGGAATATCCTATACGTGTGTTTTACCGGATGCGGTTCCATCTTTATTATTACATTGGAACATCACGCTTCGATTGTGAATTTCACGACGACTGGTTCCGATTATTATTATTACATTGGAATAACTCATACATCAAGTACCGCATGTATGGTGATTTCTTTTGTTATTCCATTCTTTATTATACCCGGTTGGTTAAAACTTTGACTTCTATACTCCATGAAATTAGTAGAATATCCTTGATATTTGCTTTCATCGATATCTTTTCATGGAAATATTCTTACGATCATTCTTGAATTTTACTTTACAAAACAAAGATCATGTTGATAATTTGGACGTTAATAATTCTGGATAAAATAATTCTTGAACTTGTTTTATTGAATTCTTATATCATTGTCATCATCCTCATGTTTATATTTTTTTAAAGTCATCGTATTCATAGTGCATAGATGGACTTGGTATGATTATGACGAGAGACTATTCGATTGTAAGCATGAATAGTAATGTTACAAATGATGTGGTAAAAATCCTCGATGGTAGTAGTGCATTGATGGACGATTGTTGGCATGATCATGACCATTAATGAATAAACAACTATTCTTGGCCCGTAGTGCATGAATAATTGTGGTCGTGATACTAAAGAATATCCTTGGCAGTAGTGCGAGGGGTGATTCGATGATGTGGATTATTTATTAAAGTCGAGTCTCAAATTATAATAATGATGATGAAAAACCTTTTAAATCATAAAAGATAGTAGATTTTATTTTCTACTTGACTCTTTTAATGGATTGCTTGTTCATTGCAGATTAAACTTGATGTTTATTATATTTTATCGGTTTAACATTGTTGAAGGCTAATGATAATTTATTACGCATTATCTTAGTCATAATATTTCTTCTTTGGGCTAGTTGAGCTCACCCTTTCTTTCCTTTGTTCTCTTGTGAAATGAGAACATATTTGGGACGAGTCTGGGGAGCAGAGTAATGGTCCAGAGGATAGCATTAGTAGTCCTCACTATTACGTGAAATAGTGTGATAATAATTATAATGAGGACTCCTTTTGAGTTTGTATAATATCTAGTAGATAATATTTGTATTCAAACTCACAGCTTTATGTCGTATTATACTACGGCAGTTATATTAGTAAGTTGTATTTAAATTACGTACCATGTATCTAACTACCCAAGATGGGTGATGTATACCTAATTTTGGGGACGTCACAGTTAAGTATCGAGCTTAGGGATATGATCCACAGCTAAGATGTGAGAATAGTACTAGGGACCGGGAGGCAGGGGAATACCTTTCGCTAGTATGACCTACCTAAGTTTATGTGCTATTTTATTGGCGGTCACGAATATAGGGATAATTTGTTACATGTCAATTAACCTTTTGTTTTGTGGCGATGTCTGAAAATGACATCCGAGAATGTTGAGAATAGCAATGGAGCACAAAGCGATCGTTGATTCGCCACATATCAATAATCGAGGATAATGTGCATCGTGAAGGCGACAATCCTCATTCAAACAACAACACCGACCAAATGATGAATGATCAAATGTTCGGAGGCTTTATGCAATTTATGCAACAAAGAAAGTAGAGCGACTCTCATCCCAAAACGTGGGGTGGAAACACGGAAAACTCTCAAGCGGTCACCGCTAAACAATTCAAGGCTGGGACCACCGGAGTTTAAGGGAGAGCCAAAACCACTTACGGCGGAAGCATGGATAAAGAAGATTACCAAGATATTTGATGTCTTGGGATGCTCCGAGGAGCAAAAGGTTCCCTTCTTTGCCTTTATGTTGCGGAGAGGCGACATTCTTGGTGGGAATCGGTAAAAGCGTACTCAACCTCTTTGTCATGAAGATATCTTGGGAGAAGTTCTAGGAGTCATTTCAACAACAAATACTTTCACGAAAGTATTCGCCACATGAAGGAGGTGGAGTTTATCAAGTTGGAACAAAACAATATGGCCGTATCGCAATACGAGGCAAAATTTTATGAGTTATCACGATTTGCGTCCCACTTGGTGGATAATGAAGAAAGAATGGCGCGAATGTTTTTAAGAGGTTTGAAGTCGGAGATACGTCAACATCTTATTTCTCATAAACTGTGTTTGTATTCAGATGTTGTAAATAGGGCTCAGTTAGTGGAGCGCGATAACGAGTCAACGCAACTAAAAGAGAGCAGCCGGCAAAATTATAATACCAGTGAGAGTAGTCATCGAAGCGGTGACAACAAGCGTGGAGGGAATCAACAGGCTAGATATGGTAACCACTTCGGTGGTAATCAAGGCCAAAACAATAAGAATGGACATTTCAAGAAACGGAGATTCAACAATGATGGAAAGACATCAGCACCAACACCCGTTGTTAAGGAAGGAGAAAGACCACCTATCATATGCTTCAAATGCAGAGGAGAGGGACACATCAGTCCAAACTGCGCCATGCTGTCCAAAACATGTTATAATTGTGGAAGAGAAGGTCACTTAGCTTTCGATTTTTGTCGCCATCAAGACAAATTCAACTAGGATGGAGGCACCAAAGGTAGTCCGAGAAAAGTTAAAGCCGTAGAGTGCAAGGGGAGAGGCGTTTGTTGTAACCTCCCAGAGAGCAAGGAACCCGAATGAGGTCATCACGGGTAAGCTTATCATAAACTCTAATGAAGTCTATATTTTATTTGATACCGGTTCTACCCATTCTTTTATTTCTCCTACTTGCGCTCATCGATTAAATTTGACTCCGGAGAAATTAGACTTTGACTTATCTGTGGAAACTCCGTTGGGAAAAACCTTCATTACATCCACTGTTTATAGGTCTTGTTTGGTTCAAATCGGTACCCTCACTTTACCTGTCGATCTTATTTCATTAAAAATACTTGCATTTGACGTGATTCTAGGGATTGATTGGTTAACTACTTATCATGCAAAAATTGATTGTTTTCGTAAGGTTGTTAGCTTTCATATTCCTAATCAACCTATTATGCGAATTCAAACGACCAAACCATTAAAATCAATCACGGTCATCTCAAGCCATAAAGCTATTCATTTATTGAAAAAGCGGATGTCAAGCTTTCTTAGCTCATGTCACGATTTAAACAAAAATACGCCGGTTTTGAACGATATTTCTATTGTTAATAAATTTCCTAACGTATTCCCAGAAGAACTTACGGCCTACCCCAGGCGTGAAATTGAATTTTGTATCGACCTTGAACCCAGACAAAACCTATTTCCAAAGCCCCATATCGAATGGCTCTATTGAACTTCGTGGAGTTAAAGACCCAACTACTGTGGAATTGTTAGACATTGGCTTTATTCGTCCTAGTACTTCTCCTTGGGGTGCTCTGTTTTATTCGTGAAGAAGAAAGATGGGAGTATGCAACTTTGTATTGATTATCGGAGTTGAATCATGTCACCATCAAAAATAGGTATCCATTGCCACGTATTGATGACCTGTTTGACCGATTGCAAGGAGCCAAATTCTTTTCAAAGATTGATCTTCGCTGGATATCACCAATTGAAGATTAGAACCATTGACATTCCAAAGACGGCTTCCGAGAACTCCGATGCGGGCATTATGAATTCCTAGTCATGTCCTTTGGATTGACAAATGCTCCTATGCGCCTTCATGGATATGATGAACCGAGTATTCAAGGAATATTTAGATCACTTTGTGGTCGTCTTTATTGATGACATCCTTATTTATTCCAAAAGCCATGAAGATCACGAGCAACACTTGAGGCTGACACTCCAAAAGCTTCGTGAATATAAGCTTTATGCCAAGTTGAAGAAATGCGAGTTCTGGCTTGAAGAAGTAGCATTCCTTGGGCACGTGGTATCAAGTCATGGAATATCTGTTGACCCAAAGAAAGATTGAAGCTATTCAAAGTCGGGAACAACCTAAATCGATGACCAAGCACGTAGCTTTCTTGGTTTAATTTGGTTATTATCGGAGATTCGTGGAAGGATTTTCTCGAATCGCTACTCCATGACTCAAATTGACTCGAAAAGATACAAAGTTCGGTTGAGCGAAGAATGTGAGAAGAGTTTTCAAGAACTCAAAAGGAGACTTATTTCAAAGACTGTTCTAACAATACCATCGGCTCGGAGGATTTGTCATCTCTGATGATGCTTCGGGCAAAGGGTTGGGATGTGTTCTCATGCAACATGGAAAAGTTATAGCTTTATGCCTCATGACAACTCAAAGAATATGAGAGGAATTATCCTACTCGTGATGATCCGGAGTTAGCGGTATTGTCTTTGCACTTAAAATTTGGAGGCATTACTTGTATGGGGAGAAAGTGGAAATCTTTACGGATCATAAAAGCCTCAAATATTTCTTCACTCAAAAGGAACTTAACATGCGACAACGACATTGGCTTGAACTGTTGGAAGATTATGATCATACCATCCAATACCATCCCGAAAAGCGAACGTTGTGAATGACGCATTGAGTGTAAGATCATATGCAAATACGAGTGCGTTATTGTCAACGCAAGGCCCATTTTACGTGACTTGCAAAGGATGGAGATAGAGTTAAAGACTCCAGGGACGCATGTGATGATAGCGAATATACGAGTAGAACCGACTTTAATCGATAAAGTTAAAGCTGCTCAAGTTACAGACCTGGAGCTAATGCGTATGAGGAAGAAAGTGCAAGAAGGTGCTATACCGGAAGCAAGAATCGATGAAGAAGGAATACTTCGAGTCAACTCCAGACTTTGTGTTCCTAACGACCCTAATTTAAAGTATAATATCTTGATGGAGGCGCACAAAACACCATTTGCAATCCATCTTGGGAGTACCAAAATGTATCATGATATTCGTCATACATTTTGGTGGAGCAATATGAAGAGAGAGATAGCACTGTTTATCTCAAGGTGTCTAACTTGTCAACGAGTTAAAGCGGAGCATCAAGTACCAAAAGGTCCATTGCAACCACTTGAAATTCCAGAATAGAAGTGGGAGCACATTACCATGGATTTCGTTCTGGGGTCTTCCTAAGGTTTCTCAAGGCATTGATGCGATTTGGGTCATTGTTGATAGATTGACCAAGTCCGCTCATTTCTTACCGACATCGAGAAACTTATACACTTGAACGTCTTGCTCAGTATATACATAAACGAGATTGTAAAGGCGCATGGTATCTTTGGTATCCATAGTTTCGATCGAGACCCAAGATTCACTTCACGATTTTGGGTTAGTTTACAAAAAGCTATGGGCACAGACTTACAATTTAGCTTTAAGATATCATCCTCGAGACCAGACGGACAATGGAGAGGACTATTCAAACTCTTGAAGATCTATTAAGACTCTGTGTCCTTGATTTCAAGGGGAGTTGGGACAAGTTCTTACCATTGGTGGAGTTTTCCCACAACAACAGTTATCAAGCAAGTATTGGCATGGCTCCATTCGAAGCGTTGTATGGAAGAAAGTATCGTTCTCCAGTATGCTGGGATGAGGTGGGTGAAGCAACGTTGTTGGGACCGGAGTTGGTACGCATGACTACGAAAAAGATTCAAACGATCCGACAACGTATAAAAACCTCACAAAATCGACAAAAGAGTTATGCCGATCTTCATCGAAAGGACGTGGAATTCGATATAGGAGATCATGTGTTGTTAAGAGTTGCTCCATGGAAAGGAGTTACAAGATTTGGAAAGAGAGGAAAAATTAATCCTCGATTCATCGGTCAATTTTTAATCCTCGATCGAGTAGGAACCGTGGCCTATAGACTCGCTTTACCGCCAAATATGTCTCGTGTTCATAACATTTTTCACATATCCATGTTACGTAAATATGTGAAAGACCCGAACCATATTATTAAGTTAGAACCGGACGAAATAGCGAAAGATTTGATGTATGAAGAGGTTCTTGTTCAAATTTTGGATAAGAAGGAACATATTCTACGCTCCAAGGTTATACCTCAAGTCAAAGTTTTGTGGAGGAACCACGATGTTGAGGAAATGACTTGGGAGTTAGAATTTGAAATGAAATCAAGGTATCCTTACCTCTTGACATACCAGTGTCGTACCCTAATTTCGAGGGCGTAAATTTCATAAGAAGGGAAGTTGTAAGACCCTCAACTTTTATAAATAAAGATGAATTTTCTATAAATATTATTTTGAATATTATGGAATAAATTTGATATAATGTTATAGTTGTGGGTAATATTTATAAATTTTGCAAAGTATGCAAGTGGTTATATTATTCGATTGGTGGGGAATATTAGGTTTAGCGAGGAATATTCGACAACTGGCTCAATCATTGGTGGACCTCACAATAGAATTATTGTCGGATCGAGAAAACGACAAAAATATTTTATTGAAATAACGGCGGAAGTTTTACCGTTGATCATTGTTGAACTACTTCGGTAGTAAAAGTACAAAGAATACGTGTGGTTGCATAGTAGCATTACCGGTATTGATTATTAATGCTTATGTGAGAAGTCACTCGGTTTGATTCCATTATTGTCGATTAATAATATGAATTATTATAGCGATAATGACGCTTTTGTTTTATTCGTATTATTAAAGTAATAAAATGAAACATCTTTTATATAAAATGAATACTTTATTAAAGTTATTCTATAAATAAAATATATTATATTTTATTATGCATAGTGTTGCATAGTGTTTTGCATAGTGTTGCATAGTGTTTGCATAGTAAAATGTTTTTATATAAATAGAATATATTATATTTTATTTAAAAGATTTTGCTTTAAATATGACCCGTCCGATTAAAGTAAATCAATCTGGACCGTTTCATGGATTAATTACTATGCATTCTATTTTCCTATAAATAGAAGCTCATTCCTTCATTATTTTCTACTTCAATTCTTTGAAACTCTAGAGAGAGAAACTATAGAGAGAAAGAAGAAAAGTATTCTGCTACTTCACTTTGCCAATATTCAGTTCTTCTAAGGTAGGGAATATTATTTGTTGTACTCGTAAGGGGTGTTATTCTTTCTTATTCATGAAGAGAACTGTTGTTATTCCATTGCTTATTATTCATTGGAATGACTGTTGACACGCGGTTTACCTATACTTGGTGACATTCTTCTATTATTCTCTTTATTATTCATTGGAACATCACATGCGTGTGTTTTTACAGGACTGGTTTAAATCTTTATTATTCTGTTGGAACATCCACGCTCATGTGTTTTTTACACCGGACTGGTTAAAATCTTTATCATTCTGTTGGAATATCCTATCGTGTGTTTTACACCGGATCCGGTTCCATCTTTATTATTCTGTTGGAACATCCCGCTTGATTGTGAATTTCACCACGAATTCGTTCCGTTATTATTATTCTGTTGAATAACTTTGTCTATGCAATAAGTACCGCATGCATGGTGATTTCTTTTGTTATTCCATTCTTTATTATACCCAGTTGGTTAAAACTTTGACTTCTATACTCCATGAAATTAGTAGAATATCCTTGATATTTGCGTTTCATCCAAAGATCTTTTCATGGAAATATTCTTCGATCATTCTTGAATTTTACTTTAAAAAAAAGATTATCATGTTGATAATTTGGACGTTAATAATTCCTCGGATAAAATAATTCTTGAACTTATTTTATTGAATTCTTATATCATTGTCATCATCCTCATGTTTATATTTTTTTAAAGTCATCGTGGCTTTGTAATGCATAGATGGACTTGGTATGATTATGACCAGAGACTATTCGATGTAATCATTAGTAGTAATGTTATAAATGATGTGGTAAAAATCCTCGATTGGCCGTAGTGCATTGATGGATGAGTTGTTGGCATGATCATGACCATTAATGAATACACAACTATTCTTGGCCCGTAGTGCATGAATAATTGTGGTCGTGATACTAAAGAATATCCTCGTAGTGCGGGGGTGATTCGATGATGTGGATTATTTATTAAAAGCCGAGTCTCAAATTTATAATGATGATGAAAAACCTTTTAAATCATAAAAGATAGTAGATTTTATTTTCTACTTGACTCTTTTAATGGATTGCTTGTTCCAATCGCAGATTAAACTTGATGTTTATTATATTTTATCGGTTTAACATTGTTGAAGGCTAATGATAATTTATTTCGCATTATCTTAGTCATAATATTTTCATTGGGCTAGTTGAGCTCACCCTTTCTTTCACCGTTCTCTTGTGAAATGAGAACATATTTGGGACGAGTCGGGAAGCGGAGTAATGGTCCAGAGGATAGCATTAGTAGTCCTCAATATTCTGTGAAATAGTGTGATAATAATTGTAATGAGGACTCCTTTTGAGTTTGTATAATATCTAGTAGATAATATTTGTATTCAAACTCACAGTTTATGTCGTATTGTACACGACAGTTATATTAGTAAGTTGTATTTAAATTCTGTACCATGTATCTGACTACCCAAGATGGGTGATGTATACCTAATTTTGGGGACGTCACATAAGCTAAGTTCCAAACCAAGAACATGAAGTAAACATGAAAGCCCAAATGATGTCCGGTTTGCTTTTCTTTGCGTTTCCTTACCAATAGTCGCTCACACCGCTCCCAAACGTATAACCTACAAAATGAACACAAAATGCATGAAAAGTAACTAAGACACATAAATATAAGTAACTAATTCAAGTAAAAGATACCGAATAAGTGTATATAAAATCCATTTATCAAATACCCCCAAACTTAAACTGTTGCTTGTTCCCAAGTAACACAACATAATGCAATGCAATGCAATGAAATGTAACTAATCTATATGCCTATGAATCCAGCAGTATTTGATAGAATTAAATCTATTCACTCAGCCTTAGAGCAATCAAGCAAACACGACAATACTTCATATCAAAATCAATCAACAATTTCCTACTCAATCATCAAGTCTTAAACTGTTATTACTGGTATAGTGCGTGTGTGTGCTCAACAACCATGCTAACTGATATAAAATCAAATTTAACACATAACAAGTTTCATCGAAGGCATCATACAGTGTAAACTCAAGAAATCTCAAAGATAGGAACGATTCAACTAAAATTAAACTCAACCAAATTCAAGGGTACATGCAGGATACTTATACTTTCTTTTCTTCCTTCTCTTTTTTTGTTCTTTTTTTTACACGGGGGCTTTTTTCTCTTTTTTCGTGATTATTTCCCTTTTCTTTTTCTTTTGATAGATGGTTGGTGAGTGTGTTTTACGCTCCATCTCACGCTTGTGTTTATGGGGAGTGTTTCTCCTCAACCCACCACAAGACTCAACATGTTTTTTTTTAAAAGCTTATATAACCCACATATATTCCCCCAAACTTAGGTTCTTGTCTAACTTTAGTCATCACTACTTATTCTTGTCATTCTTTCATTCAAACTAGCATTATCCTTTAGAGTCCCATTATGTATCAATTTAAACTCAATCAATCAACAAGTTATTTTTACTGTGCTATCATTATTATACTTGTTTCAAACAAAAAAAGATTCAATTCATAACAAGAAATCACATCAAAGCTCTAATAGTCAGTATTATACTTGTCTACCCAATTCCAATCTCATCATTGGCTAAAATAAACTTAACTATAACAAACCGCTGGACTTATGCAAAATGAACATAGTAACTAACTATTATTTTTGATTTTTTTTTTATATAATGAACCTAAACTATATTAACAACATATGCAAAATAACATAACATAAACATGAAACTAAACATGCAATAACAAACTAAACTAAACTCCCCCAAACTTAGCAATTACAATGTCCTCATTGTAAGAATATAGCGATAAGTAGAAGAGAACTTCCCTGTAATCAGTTAAGCGTTAGGTGCTGGTGGCAATGGTAGCGACGATCATTTTCCTATCCATTGAACCTCCAATACCTGCAATGAAGAGAGACAACATGTATTAGATTATAAGAGAACTTACTAAGCAAATTAATTCTTATCTACTAAATAAACTAGTAAAGCATATAAATATAAAAATTCCTGGGTTGCCTCCCAGTCAGCGCTTCATTTAGTCTTTCAGCCTGACTTTGTCTGGTAAATGCTATCCAATTCCTCTTTGAAAGTTGAGGAACCATCCATCCATCGGAAATAATATAGCTTTTGGTAGGTTCCCATTTACGATAGTCATTGTATTAAAGTCACCTAGCATGCTTTGTTTAGATAAGATCACATTAAAGAACGTCCAACATCTAGGTGTTTTTTCCATTGTGTCTGCGAATAGATTCTGGCATTGAGGCTTGTCAGACACAACAATCTCTTCTTCCATCTTCTCCAACTCATTGAACTATGACTTAGAAGTTGTACTCGCTTTTACGTCACAAGGAGTATTGCCGACGACATGACTACCTAGCGGACATGGTTTTGCAAATCTAACTGGATTCTTGAAATTTGGCGGAGAAGGAACTTGGGGCACTAATAACATCGGCTCCTCCTTGTTGGTAATCTTAGTTAGTTCTTCACCGACCTTATTTTCATTATCCCTACTTGTCTCCTCTTTTTGAACATCTCGTGTCTCATCCAGTTGTAGATTTTGCTCGGGCACTTCATCAATTTCGTCATCCATGTCATAAAGCCAAGTGTTTGGAGGAAGGTTGTTTATGACTTTGGTCATTTGCTCTATCTGATCCGCAAGATTTTGAATTGACCCCGTTTGATTAATCCCTCTCTCCTCAAACTTGGACCACAATTCCTCCAACTTTGAATTTTCTTCTTTTAATAGAGGTTGATATGAGAATTCCGGCATGTATGTTGGATTTGGAGTAGAGTATTGGTCTTGATAGTTGTAGCTCCATGAAAAATCCGGGTGATACCCCCAAACTTGTTCATAATTATCATATGCATCTTGATTGAGGTAGTTACCACCATATGCATCTACCAAGATTGATGGTGCATTGATTACTCGGGTGATTGCCAAAGACAATAGTCACATAACTACCATCCTTCGACTCTATTGGGATGCGATAACGTCCAACTTCCTCGAAAGTTCTTTAATTTGTGCTGACATTGCGAAAAGTGTCGCGAGTCTGTCAATCTCCATCCCCCTTGGTTGAGTCACGTTCGTGTATGGCCATTGATACTCAAAGTCATCCATGGTACCTAAAATGAGAGAAATATAAGAAGAAAATTAAAAATAAAAATAAAAATGTTTAAATTAAGACTAATTTGATTGAAATTAATATTGGTAAAAAAATATTAAACTAATTCCCCGGCAACGGCGCCAAAAACTTGTTGATTGATTTCAAAATCAATGAATACGTGCAAGTATACACGGGCAACAAGTAATAAAGTGAAAGTAGAGTATCGTTCCCACGAGGAATTATTTAATAAAAATCACCAAGTACTAATTCTTAACCAAACTAATTTTATTTAAACAATCTCAAATCGTCTTTTTTCTAATTAAGAAAACTAAATTAACTAATTAAACTGAATTGTTTTATGACTGAATTCAGATAAATAAATATTAAGACTTCAATATCCCCAATTATGAACTATAAATCAATTATCCAATTATCCCAATTATTATGCCTACTGAATTGTTAACAGAAATTCTCAAATGCCAAAAGTACTTTTCCAAGTGATCAATTGACTTCTATTTAATCCAGATTAATCTTGCTATATTCCTATGCAAAACAATTGAATTAAACTCCTTCAATTCCAATTCCTTATGTGTTACATGCGGTGAACAGATATTTCCATTCAATTCACAAACCTAATTATTCACCATGCAAATAACTAAGTCACATGTTATCATGCCCAGTTCTAACCCTAGAATTCCTCTTCCAATTCCTTATAGAGTAACAAGGTAATTACTGATCAGATAATTAATCAATAAGCATAAGGCAAGATAAATAACTCACTTTGACACAAATAATTGGAATATAATGAATAACTAATTCATAGCCATAAAAGGTTCAATTAAAATCTCAATAAAAGAGTTAGTTCATAATTAATGAATTGAAACCAAGAATCCACAATTGAATAGACATTAAAAGATAAAATTATGATAAGAGAAGAGAATAGAATCTGTTTTCAGCAAATCTGATGCTCCCCTCTTGCTCCTGCTCTTGATCTTCAGTGTTCTTCAATTTGCTTCAATCTCCAATGGCTAATTAAGAACTAGGGTTTATATTCTAATCTAATGGAGTATTTTATCTAAGCTAAGCTATGTAATCTTCCTTTATTTTATGCCTTACATCATGTATTTATAGGTTACAAGTCTAATTTTTAGCTTAGGAACAAACCAAATCCTATTTGGAGTCAAAAAAGTGTCAAAATTCGCCCAAAACGCGTACAATCCGCAACCAACCTCTTCCCCAGCTTGTCAAATACTGGGCTTCGATTTCGACATCGCTTGCCCAAAGAACCAAACCTTTGGGCATAGTCCTATTTTGGGCGCCCCGGCGCTGGCCCCGAGTTCTGACATTTTCTACTCCGACGTCCTTTGGGAAAATGGCCATAACCTTTGATCCGAAAGAAGTTACGGAGCCTGGAACCTATCAAATCGAAGATATCGACGAGATCTACAACTTTCAGTCTTTGAGGATTGAGAAATTCGAAGGCTGAAATTGAGCTGGAAGTAACTGCTATGCAAATGACCACCCAAAACCATGACGTTCGATGTCCGTTGGTACAACGATCATAACTCTTGCATCCGAACTCCGATTGGAATGATTCAAAATGTTCCAGAAAGCTAAGACGATGCTCTTCAATGTAAGCTAAGTTCCAAACCAAGAACATGAAGTACACATGAAAGCCCAAATGATGTCCGATTTGCTTTTCTTTGCGTTTTCTTTGCTTTTCCTTACCAATAGTCACTCACACTGCTTCAAACGTATAACCTACAAAATGAACACAAAATACATGAAAAGTAACTAAGACACATAAATATAAGTAACTAATTCAAGTAAAAGATACCGGATAAGTGTATATAAAATCCACTTATCAGTACACGAATCTCTCTTGTGGTGCTCCTAATAGCATGCTCTCCTAAATAGAGCTCCCATCCTCCATCTGTGAAGAGAGGAATCTGGCGGGTGGACATCACATATTCGACACCAGTCGGGTATCCTTCCTCAAAGCCGATAGTCAAATGTTCGCCAAAATAGGGAACCCAAGTGATGGCATCAGCTGTCAACAACTCCAACTGTAAGCGACAATGGGTGAAACCCTCAGCTACAGAAACCTCCGCCAAAATGGAGTGATGTCATCGTCATCCTCGAGGATAGGTATTTAAACCTAACACACTAATAAGATGCAAACATGGAAGCCTCTCATAGGCCCAAAACTACCAACACAAAGGCAAACATCTGCGGTCAGTCAACGCTCTTAACCTGCACATGGGAAATCAAAAGAGAAATACTCACCAGCAAAAATGGGTAAAATCCTAGCCAATCCTCTGCCAAGCCCTGCGAACGCATGCGCATTCCCCTGAGGAAATAGGCAAAGGTGTAGGAGCCCCAATCATACTCTCCAATACGGTCCACCTCCCGAGTGGCGCTGATCAAAGCGAATGACACCGTGGAAGAGTTATCTGCTATGAAACAACCCCTGATAATAACCAGGAATAATCGCTAAGGAATGCAATCCCTGACTCTCACATCGGCGGGCATGGGCTCACTCAACAGCCCACTCATAGCATCTATGCTCAAAAGACCCGTACGGACGGTCCTGCCCTTGAGCGCCTCAGTCGAAAATCCTAACAAGGATCTAACGGCAGTCGGGGTAATGTTCGCCGTACATGGCACTGACGCCCCTCCAAACTCCGTACCGGTGATAAACCGCAAATCCATCGTCATCATCATCACCTCATAATCCAACAAATGGAGAGACTGAGTCTATTGAAACCAACTCTCAGACAATGCCCTAAGGTAACCCTAGGGACAACGGCAGGGGAGAATGGAAAAGAACGCCCCAAAGCCCTAACTATGCACAATACCTTGGTAATCTGGATGCAGAGCCTGATATAGAGAGTGTATGCTGAACCAGTTCTCTCGAGGCTGTGTAAAGCTGGGAACCTACATTAAATAAAAATCAACATCAGAATCCTTGATCCTCATCAATAGGAAAAAGGAAGATTCAAACCAAGTTTTTACCTCGTTTGCCTGCAAGTAAACTGAGGGGTGGCGACTCAAATCACCCAGAAGATCTGGGATCATCACAACAATGCCTGGAAGATCCCTGCGAGGAGCATGAGCAGCAGGAGCTGGAGCCGCAACCGGTACATCCTCCTCCTCGTCCTCAATATCTGGTACATCAACCAACATAAGATGTATCACCGCCTCTGCCAAACGACGAGGTTGTCTGACTGAACGGAGTTGAGGCACTTCAGAAGCCCTCCTCCACACACCTAAAGTGGTCCTGCG
The DNA here is from genome assembly GCA_020205615.1 of Panax quinquefolius. Classification (NCBI taxonomy): domain Eukaryota; kingdom Viridiplantae; phylum Streptophyta; class Magnoliopsida; order Apiales; family Araliaceae; genus Panax; species Panax quinquefolius. Next base: position 26,126,924 of record CM035167.1, read on the forward strand.
GGAATTACTCGACTGATCTGGATCCATATATATTTGGGCACAAAATCTCCAAATTACCTCAGAAAGAGTGTGGTAAATTCTAACCTGGAGCTTTTCAAATCCATTTTTATGACTACATGCATGCATGCATTACTTTAACATACGCCTACAGTAGAGTTAAAAATGCATGTCTACCCAATGCCTAGACTTTTGGAAAATTTTTCCAGAGTCTCCTTTGTAAACAAGACTATCCACATGCACACAGGCATGACTAGGTGGCCATTCAGTAGCAGACCTACCCACAGTCATAAACATCCTATATGCATAAGCATGTCATAGTTATAATCCATGATGGTAGATTAATTATCAGGATTACTTTGCTTTACTACCTTTGCTCATTTGTCCTCAAATAGGATAAGAAATAGCAGAAAAAGGTATCAATTTGATTATTTCAAAAGTTAAATATTTTTACATCATTATGTTCAGCATGGTTTAATACTAACATTTACTATACTGAATATTTTTTATCAAGTCATATGAGCATGCATATTCACTACTATGTGTTTAGACGCATTTCATGTGATAATTCATTTTCCAATGGACAAAAACTAGAAAAGAAGACATGCATACGTTACCAGGATAGTGTGAAACACTTGTATGATGACATAATTTGCAGAAAGACACCCGAACTCAGCAGATCTGAAGAAGAACTCTCGAATTTCCTGTGTGGCGCAGTATGAAAATGACTTATGAAATCAACATGCCATTTAAAACCACCCACAGTTGGCCGAAGGTGTACCTGCGGCTCCCCTGGGTGGGTCCCACCCCTCTGGCTCGATCCAATTCGAGTTGCAAAGGTGGTCTCACAAGTTGAAACAGTTAAATCAGGAGAAAAGATGCTACGCGATTGAGCGAAAAAGCCTGAAATCTTGGTGTTCAAGACCAAACTACGGGTCTATCTATCACTCATTGGTATTCGTCCATACACAAGGTTCACTACACCGATGATCACAATTATTGCAAACTATGATCGGCAATACCTTACAAAGGTCCAGTGCCATCAGTTCGGGGTCGTACTCCAAAACACTTCTCCCCAGCGGGGATTTCGTATAAATTCAGTCGTTGGCAATTAAACCTAATGAAGCGTCAGAAGACATCAGATGACATCAGCCGTTGATGCACATGTCAATATGGGTCAGGCAACCCTATCAAACACAGACTGTTGGTAGTAACACATTGAGGAGGAGTGATGATGGAATCTGTTATACACAATCTTCATCAGACAAATGCTCATTCCCCAGAGTCTCTTCCACATGAGAGAAACATATATGGTGGAAAGTCTGTACCAAGGATTATGGACTTTGGTGATAACCCCAACGTTAACATCGTGGAAGTTCCTGAGAACTTTGGAGCACACATCCAAGCAGATTGTCAGAATCATCAGTGATCACTCCAGTACCCATCAGAAGTCATGGGAGCAAACAGTCATCGCATCCCGTTGGAAAACAGTCCAACGAACCACATGCATCATACATTTGCATCATGCTGCAGTACATTGCATCCTGAATATCTTGTCATGTTTCAAGTGTTTAGTCTTCTTTATCATATCCATGCCATTACATTGCATGAATATGATATAGAGGGGCATCTGTAGACACTCGAAAATTTTGCATTCCTGTTACTAACCTTGTAGGAGGGCAAAGTCATCTTCCAGAGATAACCATGGAAATTAAAGCATCACAGTCCCGGAGACAACCCTGGGATACTCAGTTTGCCATCTCGAAGACAACCCCGAGATATTCAGTTCCAGTCCTAGAGACAACCCCAGGAGATACAGTTTCAACCTCAGAGATAACACCGAGGAATGCAGTTCCATTTCCGGAGATAATCCCGGAATCCTCAGTTCCATCTCGGAGACAACCCCGAGATCTTCAGTTCTAGTCCAGGAGACAACCCCGGGAGATACAATTTCAACCTCGGAGATAACCCCTGTAAGACTCCAACATTTTAATAAAGATGATTTTTCTATAAATATCATTTTTGAATATTATGGAATGAATTTGATATAATGTTATAGTTGTGGGTAATATTTATAAATTTTGCAAAGTATGCAAGTTGTTATATAATATTCGTTTGGTCGGGGAATATTCCTACAACGACACAATCATTGGTGGACCCCACAATGGAATTATTGTCGGATTGAGAAAATGACAAAAATATTTTATGAAAATAACGACGGAAGTTTTACAGTTAACTGTTGATACACCCGGTGTTAAAAGTACAGTAATACGCGTGGTTGCATAGTACCACACGGTATTGATTATTGATGTTTACGTGAGAAGTCACTCAGTTTTGTTCAATTATTGCTACAGTAATTGCTGCATAGTATCTCACGTTATTTGATTCAATTATTGTCAATATTTTATATATTATTAAATCAATAATTGAGATGACAAAGTTATTAATATTATTTGCAATATTAACGATGTCTAGAAGTTCTGTCAAGGAGAAGTTTGGTCACCTAATTGCGCGCCAATGGGGAGAAATCCTTATTGGAAAGCCCCCTCTTTCTAGGGAACGACCTGGTCGATTAATATTGTGAATTATAATAATGACGATGAGTTTTGTTTTATTAGTATTATTAATGTAATAAAACAGAAAAGCTTTTTATATAAAATAGAATACTTTTATAAAGTTATTCATTTTATTAGACTATAAATAGAATAAATAATATTCTATTATACATAGTGTTTTGCATAATAGAATCTTTTTATATAAAACAGAATACTTTTATAAAGTTATTTGTTTTATTAGACAATAATTAGAATATATTATATTTTATTATGCATAGTGTTGCATATAGTGCCTTCATAGTGTTTTGCATAGTAAAATCTTTTTATATAAAACAAAATACTTTTATAAAGTTATTTGTTTTATTAAATTTTAAATAAAATATATAAATATATATATTTAGAATATATTATATTTTATTGCATAGTGCAGCATAGTATCCTTTCTATAAATAGGATGCTTAGTTAGAATTGAAAACTACACCAGAAGTTCAGAGAATTCTTCTATAATCTTGAGCATATTTCTTTAGAGTTTTAAGAAGCTTTGAGCGTAGTGCAAGTTTTCTTCAAGAATATCCTCGCCCTACCAGTCAGAATACTCTTCTTTTACGGTAAGGGATATTATTTGTTGTACTCGTAAGGGGTATTATTTCTTTCTTATTCATGAAGAGAACTTTTGTTATTCCATTCTTTATCATTATATTGGAATAACACATTCATGGCAATCCGCATACATGGTGAAATTCTTACGTTATTCCATTCTTTATTTATTGGAACATTGGAACATCCACATGACATGCGTTTACGCATGACATTGGTTCCATTATTTATTATTCTCGTTGGAATATCACATGCATGCGTTCTACGCATGATGACTGTTCCGTTATTTATTATTTCGTTAGAATAACATGTCTATGCTTGATGCATCGCATGCATGCTGGTGATTTCTTTTGTTATTCCATTCTTTATTATACTCAGTTGGTTAAAGTTTTGACTCTATACTCCATGAAATTAGTGGAATATCCTTAATATTTTCGCTTCATCCAGTATCTTTTCATGGAAATATTCTTCTGAGCATTATTGAGTTTTACTCCACAAAGAAGTATCATGTTGACAATTTGGACGTTATTAGTTCCTGGATAAATTAATTTTTGAAGTTGTTTTATTGAATTCTTATATCATTGACATCATCCTCATGTTTATATTATGTTGAAAATCATCTGTGGCCTGTAGTGCATAGATGGACTTTATATGATTATGACCAAGGATTATTCGGTATAATCATGACCGTAATAAATGATTTGGTAAAAGTCCTCATTGGCCCGTAGTGCCTTGATGGACAGTTGTTGGCATGATCATGACCATTGATGAATACACGAATATCATTGGCCCGTAGTGCATGGATAATTTGTGGTTGTGATACTAATGAATATCCTTGGTAGTAGTCTTGCGGGGATGATGTGGATTATTTATTGTTGAGTCTCAATGATAAAAGTGATGAAAAACCTTTTAAATCATAAAAGATAGTAGATTTTATTCTCTACTTGACTCTTTTAATGGATTGTTTGTTCCGCTGCAGTTAAACTTGATGTTTGTTATATTGTATCAGTTTAACATTGTTGATGGCTAACGATAATTTATTCTGCATTATCTTATTCATAATATTTCTTACTGGGCTAGTTGAGCTCACCCTCTTATTTTCATTGTTTTCTTCAGGAAATGAGAACGTAGCAGGGACTAGTCGGGGAACAGAGTGACGGTCCAGATGATAGCATTAGTAGTCCTCACTATTCTATGAAATAGTGTGATAATAAATGTATTGAGGATTTATTTTGAGTTTGAATACTGTCTAGAAGATAATATTTGTATTAAAACTCACAGCTCATTTTATATATTTAAGATTGTATTTGTATTCTGTACCACGTATTTGGCGACTCAGAATAGGTGATGTATACCTATTTTGGGGCATCACAGTTGGTATCAAAGCTTAGGGATATGATCCCTGGCTAAGATGTAAGACTAGAACTAGGAAGGGAGAGACGAGAAATTCCTTTGCTAGTATGACCTACCTAAGTTTATTTGGTATTTAATTGGTCGGTCAGAATATAGGGATAATATGTTAAATGTCAATTAACCTTTGTTTTGTGGCAGTATCTGAAAATGACATCCGAGAATGTTGAGAATAGAAATGGAGCACAGGAGACCGTTGAGTCACCACATATCAATAATCAGGATAATGTGCATCAGGAAGGCGACAATCCTCATTCAAACAACAAAATTGACCAAATGATGAATGATGGAATGTTCAGAGGCTTTATGCAATTTATACAACATCAGGCGAGAGTGGCTCCTGTCCAAAATATAGGTGGAAACACTGGAAACTCTCGGATGGTCACCGCTAAACAGTTCAAGGAGCTGGGACCACCGGAGTTTATTGGAGAGCCAAAACCACTTATGGCGGAAGCGTGGATAAAGCAGATCACCAAGATATTTGATGTCTTGGGATGCTTCGAGGAGCAAAAGGTTCCCTTTGCCACCTTTATGTTGCGAGGAGAGGCAGATTAGTGGTCGAAATCGGTAAAGCGTACTCAACCTTCCGCACTGAAGATATCTTGGGAGAAGTTCCAAGAACTGTTCAATGACAAGTACTTTCCCAAAAGTATTCGTCACATGAAGGAGGTAGAGTTCATCATGTTGGAGTAGAATAATATGACCGTGTCGTAGTACGAAGCTAAGTTTGCTGAGTTGTCTCGATTTGCGTCTCACTTAGTTGATAATGAGGAGAGAATGATGTGGATATTTTTAAGTGGTTTGAAACCGGAGATACGACAATATCTTATTTCTCATAAACTGTGTTTATATTCAGATGTTGTAAATAGGGCTCAGTTATTGGAGCACGATAACGAGTCAACGCAACCAAAAGAGAGAAGCCGGCAAAATGATAATACCAGTGAGAGCAGTCATCGAAGCAGTGACAATAAGCGTGGAGGGAATTAACAGGCTAGAAATCGTAACCACTTCGGTGGTAATCAGGGCCACAACAATAAGAATGGACATTTCAAGAAGAGGAGATTCAGCAATGATGGAAAGACGTCAGCACCAGCACCCGTTGTTAAGGAAGGAGAACGACCACCTATCATATGCTTCAAATGCGGAGGGGAGGGACACATCAGTCCAAACTGCGCGATGCCATCCAAATCATGTTATAATTGTGGAAGAGAAGGTAACCTAGCCCAATTTTGTCATTCACCAAAGACAAGTTCAGCTAGGATGGAGGCACCAAAGGCCGTCCCAGAAAAGTAAAAGCCGGTAGTGCAAGGGAGAGCGTTTGTTGTGACCTCCCAAAAAGCAAGGAACCTGAACGAGGTCATCACGGGTAAGCTTATCATAAACTCTAGTGAAGTCTATACCTTATTTGATACCGGTTCTACCCATTCTTTTATTTCTCCTACTTGCGCTCAACGATTAAACTTGACTCTGGAGAAATTAGACTTTGACTTATCTGTGGAAACTCTTTTGGGAGAAACCTTCATTACATCCATTGTTTATATGTCTTGTTTGGTTCAAATCGGTACCCTCACATTACCTGTCGATCTTATTTCATTGAAAATACTTGCATTTGATGTGATTCTAGGGATTGATTGGTTAACTACTCATCTTGCTAAAATTGATTTTTTTCGTAAGGTTGTTAGCTTTCATATTCCTAATCAACCTATTATGCAAATTCAAGCGACCAAACCATTAAAATCAATCACGGTCATCTCAAGTCATAAAGCTATTCGAATATTGAAAAACGGATGTCAAGCTTTCTTAGCTCATGTCACGGATCTAAACAAAAATACATCAGTTTTGAATGATATTTCTATTGTTAATAAATTCCACGACGTATTCCGGGAAGAACTTTTCGGCCTACCCTAGGCGTGAAGTTGAATTTTGTATCGACCTTGAACCCAGTACAAAACCCATTTCCAAAGCCCCATATCGAATGGCTCCTATTGAACTTCAGGAGTTAAAGACCCAACTACAGGAATTGTTAGACATTGGCTTTATTCGTTCTAGTACTTCTCCTTGGGGTGCTCCTGTTCTATTCATGAAGAAGAAAGATGGAAGTATGCGACTTTGTATTGATTATCGGGAGTTGAATCATGTCACCATCAAAAATAGGTACCCATTGCCTCGCATTGATGACCTGTTTGACAAGTTGCAAGGAGCACAATTCTTTTTAAAGATCGATCTTCATTCTGGATATCATCAGCTGAAGGTTAGAAATAAGGATATTCCAAAGACTACCTTAAGAACTCGGTACGGGCATTATGAATAATTAGTCATGTCTTTTGGAATGACTAATGCTCCTGCTGCCTTAATGGATATAATAAACCGAGTATTTAAGGAATATTTGGATCACTTTGTGGTCGTCTTTATTGATGACATCCTTATTTATTCCAAAAGCCGTGAAGATCGTGAGCAACACTTGAGGCTGATACTCCAAAAGCTTCGTGAATACAAGCTTTATGCCAAGTTAAAGCAATGAGAGTTCTGGCTTGAGGAAGTAGCATTCCTTGGGCACGTAGTATCAAGTCATGGAATATCTGTTGACCCGGCAAAAATTGAAGCAATTCAAAGCTGGGAGCAACTTAAATCAGTGACTGAAGTACGTAGCTTTCTCGGTTTAGCTGGTTATTATCGGAGATTCGTGGAAGGATTTTCTCGAATCGCTACTCCATTAACTCAGCTGACTCGAAAAGATACAAAGTTCGGTTAGAGCGAAGAATGTGAGAAGAGTTTTCAAGAACTCAAGAGGAGACTCATTTTATTTTATTCGACAATACCATCTGGCTCGGAGGGATTTGTCATCTACAGTGATGCTTCGGGCAAAGGGTTGGGATGTGTTCTTATGCAACATGGGAAAGTCATAGACTATGCCTCGCGACAACTCAAAGAATATGAGAGGAATTATCCTACTCATGATCTAGAGTTGGCAGCTGTTGTCTTTGCACTTAAAATTTGGAGGCATTACTTGTATGGGGAGAAAGTGGAGATCTTTACGGATCATATAAGCCTTAAATATTTCTTCACCCAAAGAGAACTCAACATTCGACAACGATGTTGACTTGAACTATTGAAAGATTATGATCATACCATCCAATACCATCCAGGAAAAGTGAACGTGGTAGCTAATGCACTAAGTAGAAGATCATATGCGGGTACGAGTGAAATATTAACAACGCAAAGGCCCATTTTGTATGACTTACAAAGGATGGAGATAGAGATAAAGACTCTAGGGACCCATGTGATGATGGCGAATATACGAGTAGAACGGACTTTAATTGATACAGTTAAAGCTACTCAAGCTACAGACCTGGAAGTGATGTGTATGAGGAAGAAAGTGCAAGAAGGTGCTATGCCGGAAGTAAGAATCGATGAAGAAGGAATACTTTGAGTCAACTCCAGACTTTGTGTTCCTAACGACCCTGATTTAAAGTAAAAAATCATGATGGAGGCGCACAACACACCGTTTGCGATCCATCCTGGGAGTACCAAAATGTATCGTGATCTTTGTTATACATTTTGGTGGAGCAATATGAAGAGAGAGATAGCGCTATTTATCTCAAGGTGTCTAACTTGTCAACGAGTTAAGGCGGAGCATCAAGTATCAAAAGGTCCATTGCAACCACTTGAAATTCCAGAATGGAAGTGGGAGCACATTACCATGGATTTCGTTACCGGTCTTCCTAAGGTTTCTCAAGGCATAGATGCAATTTGTGTCATTGTTGATAGATTGACCAAGTCTGCTCATTTCTTACCAATACGAGAAACTTATACACTTGAACGTCTTGCTCGTATGTACATAAACGAGATTGTAAGAATGCATGGTATGTTAGTGTCCATAGTTTCTGATCGAGACCCAAGATTCACTTCACAATTTTGGGTTAGTTTGCAGAAAGCTATGGGCACGGATTTACAATTTAGCTCGGCTTATCATCCTCAGACGGATGGACAGTCGGAAAGGACTATCCAAACTCTTGAAGATCTATTAAGACTCTGTGTCCTTTATTTCAAGAGAAGTTGGGACAAGTTTTTACCATTGGTGGAGTTTTCCTACAACAACAGCTATCAAGCAAGTATTGTCATGGCTCCATTAGAAGCGTTGTATGGAAGAAAGTGTCTTTCTCCAGTATGTTGGGATGAGGTGGGTGAAGCAACGTTGTTGGGAACAGAGTTGGTACGTATGACTACGGAAAAGATTCAAACGATCTGACAACATATATAAACCTCACAAGATCGACAAAAGAGTTATGCTGATCTTCATCGAAAGGACGTGGAATTAAATATTGGAGATCATGTGTTGTTACGTGTTGCTCCATGGAAAAGAGTTACGAGATTTGGAAAGAGAGGAAAGCTCAATCCTCGATTCATCGGCCTATTTTTAATCCTCGATCGAGTAGGAACCGTGGCCTATAGACTCGCTTTACCGCCAAGTATATCTTGTGTTCATAACGTTTTTCATATATCTATGTTACGTAAATATGTGAAAGACCCGAACCACATTATTGAGTTAGAACCGGACGAAATAGCGGAAGATTTGACGTATGAAGAGGTTCCTGTTCAAATCTTGGATAAGAAGGAACATATTCTACGCTCCAAGGTTATACCTCAAGTCAATGTTTTGTGGAGAAACCACGATGTTGAGGAAATGACCTGGGAGTTAGAATCTGAAATGAAATCAAGGCATCCTTACCTCTTCGACGTACTAGGTACGTACCCTAATTTCGAGGGAGAAATTTCATAAGAAGGGGAGGTTGTAAGACCCCAACTTTTAATAAAGATGATTTTTCTATAAATATCATTTTTGAATATTATGGAATGAATTTGATATAATGTTATAGTTGTGGGTAATATTTATAAATTTTGCAAAGTATGCAAGTTGTTATATAATATTCGTTTGGTCGGGAATATAAGTTTTAATAGGGAATATTAGTACAACATCACAATCATTGGTGGACCCCACAACGGAATTATTGTCAGATTGAGAAAATGACAAAAATAATTTATGAAAATAACGGCGGAAGTTTTACCATTAACTGTTGAAACACCCGGTGTTAAAAGTACAATAATACGCGTGGTTGCATAGTAGCACACGGTATTGATTATTGATGTTTACGTGAGAAGTCACTTAATTTTGTTCAATTATTGCTACAGTAATTGCTGCATAGTATTTCACGTTATTTGATTTAATTATGGTCAATATTTTATATATTATTAAATCAATAATTGAGATGACAAAGTTATTAATATTATTTGCAATATTAACGATGTCTAGAAGTTCTATCAAGGAGAGGTTTGGTCACCTAATTGCGCGCCAATGGGGAGAAATCCTTATTGGAAAGCCCCCTCTTTCTAGGGAACGACCTGGTCGATTAATATTGTGAATTATAATAATGATGATGAGTTTTGTTTTATTAGTATTATTAATATAATAAAACTGAAAAGCTTTTTATATAAAATAGAATACTTTTATAAAGTTATTCGTTTTATTAGACTATAAATAGAATATATAACATTCTATTATGCATAGTATTTTGCATAGTAAAATCTTTTTATATAAAACAGAATACTTTTATAAAGTTATTTGTTTTATTACAATAATTAGAATATATTATATTTTATTATGCATAGTATTGCATAGTGTTTTGCATAGTAAAATCTTTTTATATAAAGCAGAATACTTTTATAAAGTTATTTGTTTTATTAGATTTTAAATAAAATATATAAATATATATATATTTAGAATATATTATATTTTATTGCATAGTGTAGCATAGTATCCTTTCTATTTTTCTATAAATAGGATGCCTAGTTAGAATTGAAAACCACACCAGAAGTTCAGAGAATTCTTCTATAATCTTGAGCATATTTCTTTAGAGTTTTAAGAAGTTTTGAGCGTAGTACAAGTTTTCTTCAAGAATATCATCGCCCTACCAGTCGGAATACTCTTCTTTTACGTTAAGGGATATTATTTGTTGTACTCGTAAGGGGTATTATTTTTTTCTTATTCATGAAGAAAACTTTTGTTATTCCATTCTTTATCATTATGTTGGAATAACTTCGTCATCATCACAATCGCATACATGTTGAAATTCTTACGTTATTACATTCTTTATTATTACATTTGGAACATCACATGCGTGCGTTTACGTATGAATTGGTTCCGTTATTTATTATTCATTGGAATATCCCATGCATGCATTTACGCATGATCTGGTTCCATTATTTATTATTACATTGGAATATCGTATGCATGCGTTTACGCATGACCGGTTCCGTTATTTATTATTACATTGATATAACACGTATGCATGCGATTCTATCGAATGCCTGGTGATTTCTTTTGTTATTCCATTCTTTATTATGCTTAGTTAGTTAAAGTTTTGACTCTATACTCCATGAAATTTGTGGAATATCCTTGATATTTGCGCTTCATCCAGTACCTTTTCATGGAAATATTCTTTTGAGCAATCTTGAGTTTTACTCTACAAAGAAGTATCATGTTGACAATTTGGATGTTATTAGTTCCTGGATAAATTAATTCTTGAACTTGTTTTATTGAATTCTTATATCATTGTCATCATCCTCATGTTTATATTATGTTGAAAGTCATTGTGGCCTGTAGTGCATAGATGGACTTGGTAAGATTATGACAAGGGATTATTCGGTATAATCATGACCGTAATAAATGATTTGGTAAAAGTCCTCATTGGCCCGTAGTGCATTGATGGATAGTTGTTGGCATGATCATGACCATTGATGAATACACAAATATCATTGGCCCGTAGTGCATGGATAATTTGTGGTTGTGATACTAATGAATATCCTTGGCCTTAGTGCATGGATGATGTGGATTATTTATTATTGTCGAGTCTCGGCCGATAAAAGATGATGAAAACCTTTTAAATCATAAAAGATAGTAGATTTTATTCTCTACTTGACTCTTTTAATGGATTGCTTGTTCCGCTGCAGTTAAACTTGATGTTTGTTATATTGTATCAGTTTAACATTGTTGATGGCTAACGATAATTTATTCTGCATTATCTTAGCTATAATATTTCTTACTGGGCTAGTTGAGCTCACCCTTTTACTTTCATTGTTCTCTTCAGGAAATGAGAACGTAGCAGGGACTAGTCGGGGAACGGAGTGACGGTCCAGATGATAGCATTAGTAGTCCTCACTATTCTATGAAATAGTGTGATAATATATGTATTAAGGACTTATTTTGAGTTTGAATACTGTCTAGAAGACAATATTTGTATTAAAACTCACAGCTCATGTTGTATATTTAAGATTGTATTTGTATTCTGTACCATGTATTTGGCGACTCAGAATAGGTGATGTATACCTATTTTGGGGCGTCACAACCCCGATGAATGCAGTTCCAGTTCTGGAGACAACCCCGGAATCCTCAGTTCCATCTCGGAGACAACCCCGAGATCTTCAGTTCCAATCCCGGAGATAACCCCGGGAGATACAGTTCAAACCTCAGAGACAACCCCAAGGCATATAGTTGTAGCTTCGGAGACAACCCCAGAAATGTTTGTTTCAAACCCCTGCGATCAGCTTCAACACTCGGTGATAGCCTCGAGGCACTCAGTCCCAAACTCGAAGATAACCCCGGGAGGTCAGGCACACCTCAGAGACAACCCTGAGGACATTCAGCACTTGCAGCAGCCCAATCTCAGAGATAACCCTAAGCAACGACTGCTAAATCAGCCCAGAACCGGAGATAACCCTGGAGAGGGGAAAAATTGTCATTTTTCCACCTCGATCCCACAGTCACTCCATCTTAACATTTCAACCTACATGCTACACAAAAGTGTCCTATAAGAACTATAGCTCCAATCTCGAGTGACTAATATACAAGACAACACATCGGATAGAATTTGAAGCCTGAAGACCTGGGCATGGACCCATCTTCCTGACTTTGTACAACCTCTTATCCCATGTCTTTGTGTATCTCTCGACAACAACATTCCGTAAAAGGTTTTATACAGCTCGATCAGATGCCCGGATTGAAGTTTTGAAGGTTCGAGCGGACAACACATTGTACGAGTGCACATACTTCGAGACGGTGGGGCCCGCGGAGCCTAGGGCACCCCGGTCAGCCGCATGTATAGCTGCGGCTCCCCCCATCTCTAAATAGAGGGCTTGGGGTGGCCATTTTGAAGAAGGAAAAGGCGAGGAAGCCCTATCCAATTTTCTTTGTATACACTATAAACTGAGTGCTTTCTCATTTCAAAAACTTGTGAGCTTATATTTGGCTTCTTTTTACCGGTGGGAACCGAGTGTTCATCAATTTAAAGTTATTGAAGTCTTCTTTGGCAGTCTACTGTAAGCCTTCTTACATTACTTAAAGTCTTTTCTACACTTCTCGAACACACTATTATTCACGTTGAGAGTCGCGTGTGTATGTATGCCCAGGCCGACGATCCGTGGTTTTTATTACTTTTATATTTATATATATATATATATATATATATATATATATCTCATCATCAAATTGCATTTGATTGAGCACGGATTTACATCGGGCGTTCTTTGCATCTATATATATAAATAGTTATATATATATATATATATTTACATTTCTGTTTGGCCCGGAGTTTACTTCGTGGCCATTTATTGCTTTCATTTACATTTTGTCCTTTGGAGTTTACTTGAGTAGGTTGATCGTTTTCATATATATATATATATATATATATATTCTGACTTTTAAAATATATATATATATATATATATAATTATTCTGACTTTCATACAAATTGCTACATCATGTGAGCCTAGGAATCATGTGATTACAGATTCAGTCTACTGATGTGACGCCCCCAAAATAGGTATACATCACCCATCTTGAGTCGCCAAATACATGGTACATAATTTAAATATAAACTTCTTTTATACAGTACGACAAAACGTAGCTGAGAGTTTCGAAACGGATAATGTCTCGTAGAGAGTATCCAAACTCAAATAAAGTCCTCATTACAATTATTTTCACACTATATCACTGAATAGTGAGGACTACTAATGCAAACATCTGGACCGTCACTCCGTTCCCCGACTAGTCCCAACTACGTTCTCATTTCCTGAAGAGAACAATGAAAGCAAAAGGGTGAGCTCAACTAGCCCTGTAAGAAATATTATGACTAAGATAATGCAGAATAAATTATCGTTAGCCTTCAACAGTGTTAAACTGATAAAATATAATAAACATCAAGTTTAACTGCAGCAGAGCAAGCAATCTATTAGAAGAGTCAAGTAGAGCATGATATCTACTATCTTCTATGATTTTAAAAGTTTATCATCAATTTTATCGCTGAGACTCAGCTTAATAAATAAACCACATCATCGAATCATCCCTACACTATGGGCCAATGATATTCATGTAATCATCAATGGTCATGATTATACCGAATAATCCCTAGTCATAATCATACCAACAACTGTCCATCAATGCACTACAAGCCAATGAGGATTTTTACCACATCATTTATAACATTACGGTCATGATTATATCGAATAATCCCTGGTCATAATCATACCAATCAATATTACATCTATGCACGTAAGCTACAAATGACTTTTATCACAATATAAGCATGAGGATGATGACAATGATATAAGAATTCAATTAAAAGAAAGCAAGGGATAAATTTTTAAGGATTATAACTTAATTTATTCAGAATTCAATAATGTCCAAATTGTCAACATGATACTGTTTTGTGGAGTAAAATTCAAGAATAATATTGTATCAATAATGATTTGGACAACAAAGAAATCAATTTTTGTCATGAATAATTCCCCGGATGAATAGTACCCGAGTGAATGGTACCCCGTGAATAGTACTTCGGGAATAGTACCCATGAATAGTACTTTATGAATAGTACCCTGTGAATAGTACTTTATGAATAGTACCATAAAAATGAATACTACTCATGGACAGTACTTCGGTATGAAAAGGTTAAAATTTAACAAAAATGAGCAGAAAATATCCTAGTGAAACAATACTAGATGAAGCGCAAATTTCAAGGATATTCTACTAATTTCACGGAGTATAGAAGCAATACTTTAACAAAATGAGGGTATAATCAGGAATACGAGACGAAATAATATTACTCACATACTACAGACTATGAAAGACAATATTATTCCTATGAGTACTGAGAAAATAATATCCCTTACCTCAGAAGAAGACTGGATACTGGAATAGTGAGGTAGCAGACTTCTCTTCTACTTTCTCTCTAAAGCTTCTCTTTCTATAATTTCTCTTACGAGTCTTAGTGAATTGGTGAGAATGAAAGAAGAATGAGCTTATATTTATAGGAAAATATAGTTTCGATAATTGCACGTTTTGGGGCTCAAAATATTACAGTATAATACCTTCATCTTTTCTTTCATTTTTAATTTAGTCCTACAAGTATTATCAAACTTGCACCACCTCCCCTAATAGTACATCATGTGAATCAATAGTACAATCATGTGAATAAATAGTATAATTATATGAAAAAATTAATTACAGTATAGTACATTCATCTATACCTCCATTTTTAATTTAGTCATGAAAGTATTATCAATCTTCCACAACCTCCCCTAATAGTACATGCATGTGAATCAATAGTACACACATGTGAACAAATAGTTATAAGCATGTGAATTAATAGCAATTAATTGCTCATTTATCCGATTAATTACCCGATTGGTCAATATAACCTCCAAACATCCATTATTATCGAAATAGATGTCGATTTCCACTAACACTAATAATCTCAACACAATGGAAATATCAATTTCATCTTTAATCAACATAAACTTATTCATCATTAATATTATAACTCACAATATTTAACAACCAGATCATTCCCAGGAAAGAGGGGGCTTTCCAATAAGGATTTCTCCTATCATGCCGTATGATTAGGTGACCAAACCTCTCCTTGATAGAACTTTCTAGACATTGTCAATATTGCAAATAATAATATGAATAACTTTGTCGTCTCAATTATTGATTTAATAATATAAGATATTATGCAGATGATATTGTGACAATAATTGAATCAATAATATGAGAGATATTATGCAGCAACTACTGTAGCAATAATTGAGTATAACTGAGTGACTTCTCACGTAAGCATCAATAATCAATACAGTGTGCTACTATGTAACCACGCGTATTACTGTACTTTTACCACTGGGTAGTTCAATAGTTTAACGGTAAAACTTTCGCCGTTAATTTTCTAAAAAGATAATTTTGTCATTTTCTAACTACGACAATACTTCTGTTATGGGGTTCACCAATGATTGTGTCGTCGTACGAATATTCCCTGTTAAAACGAATATTCCCCGACCAATCAAATATTATATAACCACTTGCTTACTTTCCAAAATTTGTAAATAATACCCACAATTATAATATTATATCAAATCCACACCATAATATTCAAAAATATATTTCGAGAAAAATTAATCTTTATTCATAAAAGTTGGGGATCTTACAACCTCCCCTTCTTATGAAATTTTGTCCTCGAAATTAGGGTGCGTACCTGGTATGTTGAAGAGGTGAGGATACCTTGACTTCATTTCAGATTCTAACTCCCAGGTCATTTCCTCAACATCGTGGTTTCTCCACAAAACTTTGACTTGAGGTATAACCTTGGAGCGTAGAATATAATCCTTCTTATCCAAGATTTTAACATGTACCTCCTCATACGTCAAATCTTCCACTATCTCGTCCGGTTCTAATTCAATAATGTGGTTCAGGTCTTTCACATATTTACGTAACATAGATATGTGAAAAATGTTATGAACATGAGACATACTTGGCGGTAAGGCGAGTCTATAGGTCACAGTTTCTACTCGTTCGAGGATCAAAAATGGGCCAATGAATCGAGGATTGAGCTTTCCTCTCTTTCCAAATCTCGTAACTCTTTTCCATGGAGCAACACATAACAACACATGATCTCCAATATCGAATTCCACGTCCTTTCTATGAAGATCAACATAACTCTTTTGTCGATCTTGTGAGATTTTTATACGTTGTCGGATCGTTTGTGTAACAACCCGATATTTTCTATATGAATAAATAAGAAATTTTGCGTATAATTTTTTTTTTATTATTATTTTAAAGATGAGGATTTGTACAAGACAATGTGTATATATATTTATGTGGTAAATAAAAATATATTTATTACATGAATATTTACAAATAATTTTATTTAAGAATTATTTATTATTAAAAGTATATTCTTATAATAATTACTTTTATAGTAGGAATATTTTATTAATTATTTTCCATGAAAATATAGTTATATATTATTTAAATAATATGTGAAATGATTTTTTGAATAATTATAATAATTATTTTATTATATGAATTTTAGTAAAGATTATTAAGTTAATTATTTTACCTTAATTATTAAGGTAAAATAGGAAGAATAAATCGAGATATGGAATCCAAACCTTAATTTTAGATTATTGTCAAGGTATAAGAATAATAATATAATATTAATTATATTTTTATTTTTCGAATGTTATAAATATATATGTTTGTATCATTGGACCGATAATGGTTGGTCGATTATGGTGTTATATGACAAATCCTAGTTTTCTTGTGAAACCCTAATTTAAAACTCGAATACGAGTTGAAGCTATTTGTAATTGTGAATTGTGAGTTTAAGACAATTATATAAGCTGTGTTATATGATTTTAGATTGTGTGTTATATAATGTTATGATAATTAGGAAACCCTAATTGTAAATTTAAAAACCTAGTTTATATTTGAATTTCTAATAATTAGAAACCCTAATTGGAAACCTAAACTAGAGATTTTGATTAGTCAGAAATTGTGTTACTGTGGATAATAACGCGTATGATAGATTTTATTGATAATTAAGGTAAACCTGATTAGTAATTAAAATTATAATGATTAGAACCCTAATTATGTTTTGGAAACCCTAATTATTTAAAAACCCTAAATTTTATTTAGTAAGTTCTAATTAAAATTTTATTGAACTTTAATCTTAATCCTTAAAACCCTAGAAATTATTTGGGATACCTTAAGGATTAAAATCTAGTGATTAAAACCTAGATTCAAGCACCATGGACAAGTATACCCTTAAAATAACAATGCAAATGACTAAATTACCCTTTATTTAAAAATAGAGTGTTCTAGAATTGCATGACTCATCACTTGTGTTTATCCCATGTGTGAAAAACCAGCCAATCCTTATCCATATTGACACCTTGTATGATAGATACATTGCATCTATATTCTATAAATAGATTAAAGGAGAGAGAAAAATCATTTGCTAGCCATTTTTGTACACAACACCAAAGCCTTTTCTCTCAACCCAAACCCACGAAAATATAAGCTAAATCAGTTCCATAAACAAGCCCCACGATCAGCTATAACAAATCAAAAGCCTAAGATCAAGATCGATTAAAGTAAAGGTATTAAACCCTAATTCAAAATCTGTCCAAATTTCGGTTGTTAGATGTTATGTTTGAGTGTTAGAATATGTTGTTAGTAGTTTATAATGATGATCTGGGTTGATAGATGTTAGATCCATAACATCTATAGGCTTGGATTTGAGTTTTTACAAAATCTGGAAAAACTTGGTTCTGTGGTCTGACAACGAATGTCAGTGACCACAGATCCTTGATCGTTTATGATTTGTGTTGTTTTTAAGTTGTTACATGTAGCTTGTATTGCGGTCTGTAATCTGCAAGTGGACTCAAGGTAATTTGATGTCTAGAATAGAAGTTATTACTGGTTAAAAGTAGTTGGCCGGCCGTACGCCGAGGCGTTTACGGGTAACCCGAAAGCTTGACCAAGAACCTACCGACAAGCTTTTAAGCCGATCATATCTTTTAGTGTATTTATGTTTTGTTGTTTGTGTTGTATCTAGTCTATAGCTTGATATTTTTACTACATGTTCATGCCTTATAATATTCTAAGAATCATATGGAGGAGAGTCGTGGTGGTTTGGTCAAAGCGAGGCGGATGATGATCGAATTGAGTTTACGGGTAACCCGAAACTCAAGAACGTGATCTCTGATAGGGTTTGACCAGCATGGATCTTGTTATTTGGTTGTTGTTTTGTTGCTTTTATGTAATGAATCTCTTCCTTGTTATGTTGGCTACATACTCCATGTTTTAAAGCACAAAAACATTACAAGATCAACAAGTTGTGGAAGCCCAAAAAGGCGGTGGGTCGGCTCTTCTTCATTTACGGGTAACCTAGAAAATGAAGAAACGACTCGGACAACTTGTTCAAGGCTCCAGATCTCGTTAATTAAGCATGTTTTGATGATGTTGTCTGTTAGATCGTGTAGTCTTGTACTTGTACTACATTATCTGACCATCAACATGTCCAGAAACAAATTTAGTAGCGTTTAATCAATGGTCAAAGTGGTACCCACGAAACTGCCTTATAAATGCTCAAGAACATGAAGAACACCTATAGCGATAGTTTTGTCATTATAGGTGACCTTTAGCAACAGACAGTATTTTATTTTCTGAAAATTAATTAAAAAATAGAAAAAAATAGTTTTTAATTATTAAAAATACCAAATAAATTATTAAAAATTATTTTAAATTTCAAAAATTAATTTTTAATTATTTAAAATATATTTCATAAATATTTAATATTTTTGGAATATTAAAATATTTAATTTATTTAATTATAATATTAAATAAATTATTTAAAATGATTTTAATATTTGAAAAATCATTTAAAATTATATTATGATATAAGAAAATATTTTTAGTTATTTTTAATGACTTTTAATATTTTGTGATAAATTTCATTAATAAATAAATATTAATGATAATTAAGTTATTTACTAAATGAATTAAATAAATTAATTAAAAAGATTTTATTATATTAAAAATCATTTTAAATAATAATAAGGTATTTAAAAATATTTTAAGTTATAAATATAAATTTTAATATTTAAAGATAAATTTCATTAATTAATTATTATTAATGATATTAAAGTTATTTAATAATTATATTAAATAAATTGTTTAAAAATGATTTTAATATTATAATAATCATTTTAAATGAAAATAAAGTGTTTAAAGATATTTTAAGTTATAAAACATAACTTTTAATATTTAAAGGATAATTTCATTAATAATTTAATATTAATAATTATTAATTTATTATTAATGATATTAAATTTATTTAATAATTATATTAAATAAATAGTTTATAAATGGTTTTATTTATTTAAAATCATTTAAAGGGATATAAATGAATTAAAAATATTTTAAGTTATACTTAATGACTTTTAATATTTTGATAAATAAAACATTAATACTTTAATATTAATGATAATTATTTAAAATAATTTTAAATATTTTAAAAATTATTTAAGGGTAATATTAATAATTTAAAAGTATTTTGAGTTATTATAAATAACTTTAATATTTTGGAAATGATTTTATTAATAGTTGAATATTAATTAAATATTAATGATAATAGAAATAATAAGAAATCATTTAATAATGATTCTGATGTTTGAAAATTTATGATAAATTATAATAAATGTTTTAAAAATTATATTACGTCATTTAAAAATAATATGACTGATGCTTATAGATATTGAGTTACAGGACAGAGTCTTAGACTCGGTAATTACCCGAAAAAAAAGGCGTCTTGGTGGCCGGCATATTTGAAAATTGATCCGGACTTAGATAATTTGATTAGATAAAGTGATTATTTGTGATTGATGGTTATTAAACATATGTGCCAATGTGATTAGGGTATGTGTTGTTGCGATAAGCGGTGTTATGTGTTATAGTATGTTATTCTAATCGAACGAACGATCTTATTAATGATAGGTCGTGAGATAAGCGATAAATCTAAATTATAAATTATAAGCAGCGCATCAGGCAAGTATCTTACCTTTGCATTTTCTTTATGCAATGGACATGAGTAAGAATATTTACGAATTATATTATTCTTTATCTGATTATTAACCTTATATTATATATCGTTCATTGATTATCAACATGTTAATATATAGTAATTAGATATATATATATATTACATTTCGTTAATTTCTATAAATGGTTATACAAGTGTCCCCACTTGGATAATCATTGTATTTAATCACATGTTGATATACTATTTTCAATTACCCGTATACATATATGTTGAATTATAGATTATTGTTGAACAAGATAAAACCTTTGATTTGGAACCCAGACAAGTATGAACATCCCTACACGGAGAATTTTTTATGCACCTAAGGTGAGCAGAGTGAACGATACCCTCGTTCTTTGCACGTAGTATTGATCAATGCGAGGCATAACAGAATCGATCACCCAGTGTGCCGTAAGTTATGACGGTTTTGCGGATGAATTCTCATTTAACCTATTTGAAAATTGAAAACAATGTTCATAGTATGTCACCTAAACCCTATTTATAGTCAAAGACGTAGTTTCAAAGATTTGATATAGAATTGATATATTATTATCATTGGTATGCAGATTACTTCACAACTATTGAATCGTTGTAGAAGGGTAGTATAAAGAAAACATTAAATTCTTTAAACTTATATATATATAATTGCTATTACTTCTTTGGGCACTCAAATGCTCATCCTTGCTTAAATTTAAATGTTTTTCATTTAAGTGTGAGCGACCAGAGAGAGCTCTGCTAAGAACAAAGGAAAGGAAAGGTTATGAATGAATGAATGATTATTTTCTTATGTAATAGTTTAAAATTAGTAAGACAATGATATTAATTATCTATCATTGGTTGTAATGAATGCTTAAAGGTTACGTACTTGGGAGCTAGACTCTGATAATTATGTAAATTAAGTTTGACTTTTATATTATTGTTATTATTATTAGTATTATTCTGCTCATAGAAATGGTATCGTAAAGCACCAAGTTCGGGTTTCAAGTACCCAGATTTGGGGGCCTTACATGTTGGTATCAGAGCTTAGGGTTAAAAACCTTAGGAGGGATAGACCTTAGGCTATAACCTTAGAATAGAGGGAAACGTTGAAAATATAAATAACTCATATAGAGTTTAAAAAGAGATGATTTGAATAAATTCATCGTCAAACAAAATAAAAGATAACTTATATAAAACTCTTATTTGCTGTGTGTATATACTATATGCTAATCCGGATAATTTATATGTGTAGATGTCTGGTGGAAAAGGCTTGTTATATGCATATCGCATGAAGAAGGGTCAAACCCATACACCCGAGCTGATATCGAAGCCAATAGCTAAAATGGAGGATCATAATGAAAATAACTCGGACGATGTGGTTATTATAGAAAACGTAATACCAGATCCGGAGATGGTGGAGCTGACAGATAGCGATTTGGACACTAAAGTTGAAGCTGATCAAGCGTCAACGGAAGTGCAGGATCTGAGGAACAAGGTTTCTTCTCTGGAAAGGCTGTGGGAGATAGAAAAGCTGTTAAATAGTCAGTTGCGATAAGCGTTAATAGAAACAATGGAAGAACAGGATAAGCTTAAAATCCAAATTGATCAGATGGGAGCCACAAGCAACACAGCGTGTGCAGCTCCGAGCAAGAAGGGGAAAAGAAAGATAGAAGATCAAGACATAGGAAAATTCGATAAGAAGAAAGGGAAAAGAATATGTTATCTATGCGGTTATGAGGGACATACTACTCTGTATTGTCCTGACTACAAACCAGGAGCATGTTTTATCTGTGGGATAGAGGGCCATTAGGCGAAAAGTTGTCCAAGAAAAAGATGTAATAAATAAGTAGTATAGGTTTTTTGTGCTGGTGTGTTTAATGTAATATATATGATAAGTATGTCAATGTAATGTACTATTCTCAACTTTTGTAATGATCAAGCTTGTAAATCCCGACTTTTGTGGTCATAAAGGGATAGCTGAAGTTCAAAGCATTATGTGTCATGCTATGTAAAATATTCGTTAAGTGAATATGAATCTATGTTTGAGTAATGAAATAAGTTTAATATATTAAACTTATATGATAAGGTTTAGAATGTAAGTTAAATTTATGATTTTATTTAACCAGATAATGTCGCCAAGACGTCGAACTCGAAACCAAAGGGCAGAAGAATCTGTCAACAATGTTGAAGGACAACAACAAGCCGACCCGATGCAGCATTTTGCAAACATGTTAGCACAAGCTATGCAGCAAGGGATACCAGTCGTTGGAAAGCAGTCGGATAACCTCTTAGCGAACTTCAAGGATTTTAAGGCTGTAGGACCGCCGGAATTCAAAGGTACAACTGACCTGTTGAAGCCCAAACATGGGTTAAAGAGATTGAAAAGGCGTTTGTGGTAGCTAGGGTAGATGAAGGGCAGAAGACTGCTTTTGCCACTTATATGATGAAGGGTGAGGCAAACTTTTGGTGGGAAGCGAATCAGGCTAGGGTAGTAGAAGGTGTAGTCACATGGGATAGATTTAAAACTTTGTTCTTCGAGAACTATTTTTCACCTAGTATGCAGGCTAGGATGGAGGCTAAATTTTTAGAATTAAAGCAGGAAAACATGACGGTGTCAGAATACGCCGCCAAATTTAATGAGTTTGCTAGGTTCACCCTGCATCAAGTTGATACGGAGGCTAGGAAAGCGAGAAGGTTTGAGCTGGGATTAAAACCCTGACTCTATAACAAGGTGGCAGTGTTGCAGATTCCTACATTTGCAGCACTCATGGAGAAGGTGATCATATCTGAGGAGGGAAGTGAGGCCATGAGCCTATACAACAAGGAGAGAAAGAACAAAGGCAAGGTAGAAGGAGCTGGGAAGGTAGGAATTAATAGTGGGAGCAGGAGTGCAGATGGCAAGAGGAAGGGGAACAATTTTGGAAGTGTGCAGGTAAAACAAGAAGGTACAAAGAAGCAGATGGTACCGTGCAAGACATGTGGAAAGAACCACTCTGGAGAGTGTCTGAAAGGAAAATTCGTTTGCTATAAGTGCGGGCAGGAGGGCCATATCTCTCCCAACTGCCCCAATCCTAAGATGAACAGTGGATGTTTTCTGTGCGGATCGACTGAGCACAGGGTGAAAGATTGTCCGAAGAGGAGGGTGGAGGCAGGTAGTGTTAATACTGGAACTGGCAGCGGGACTTTGGAAATCACGGGACCGACTTCGTCAAGCAAGCTAACAAAATCTACTGCGAGGATTTTCAACATGACGGTCCAGGATACGGCAGCAGCTGGCACTGGAACCCAGGTGTGATTCGTATAACTTTTATTTTCTTATGCATGATTTTCATATATATCGTAATTTATTTCAAAAGAAATTTTGAGGAGGAATTTGAGTTCTTTTAGAAACCAATTTTTCCGTTTAATCAGAAAGACAAGCTTTATGTGTATAGTTAAAGATCAGTTCGATCAAATTAGGATCGAGATATACTTGCAATGATTGTGTATGTTATGTACCCCTGTATGTATAGGTTTTTAAAACGGTGATTCCGGGGACGGAATCTTTATAAGGGAGGGTTAATGTAACAACCCGATATTTTCTATATGAATAAATAAGAAATTTTGCGTATAATTTTTTTTTTATTATTTTAAAGATGAGGATTTGTACAAGATAATGTGTAATGTATTTATGTGGTAAATAAAAATATATTTATTACATGAATATTTACAAATAATTTTATTTTAGAATTATTGATTATTAAAAAGTATATTCTTATAATAATTACTTTTATTGTAGAAATATTTTATTAATTATTTTCCATGAAAATATAGTTATATATTATTTAAATAATATATGAAATGATTTTTTAGAATAATTATAATAATTATTTTATTATATGAATTTTAGTATGATTATTAAGTTAATTATTTTACCTTAATTATTAAGGTTAAATAGGAAGAATAAATGAGATATGGAATCCAAACCCTAATTTTTAGATTATTGTCAAGGTATGAGAATAATAATATAATATTAATTATATTTTTATTTTTTTAGTGTTATAAATATGTCTTTGTATCATGTATGGATTGATAATGGTTTGGTCAATTATGGTGTTATATGACAAATCATAGTTTTATTGTGAAACCCTAATTTAAAACTTCGAATCTGAGTTAATTATTTGGTAATTGTGAATTGTGAGTTTAAGACTATTATATAATGTGTTATATAATTTTTGTTATGTGTTATATAATGTTATGATAATTAGGAAACCCTAATTGTAAAATTTAAAACCTAGTTTATATTTGAATTTCTAATAATTAGAAACCCTAATTGGAAACCTAAACTAGAGATTTTGATTAGTCGAAATTGTATTCTTTGTGGATAATAACGCGTATGATAGATTTTATTTATAATTAAGGTAAACCTAATTAGTAATTAAAATTATAATGATTAGAACCCTAATTATGTTTTAAAACCCTAATTATTTAAAAACCCTAAATTTTATTTAGTAAGTTCTAATTAAAATTTTATTAAACTTTAATCTTAATCCTTAAAACCCTAGAAATTATTTGGGATACCTTAAGGATTAAAATCTAGTGATTAAAACCTAGATTCAAGCACCGTGGACAAGTATACCCTTAAAATAACAATGCAAATGACCAAATTACCCTTTATTTAAAAATGGAGTGTTCTAGAATTGCATGACTCATCACTTGTGTTTATATCCCATGTGTGTAAAACCATGATGATCCTTATCCATATTGACACCTTGCATGATAGATACATTGCAACTATGTTCTATAAATAGATTAAAGGAGAGAGAAAAATCATTTGCTAGCCATTTTTGTACACAACACCCAAACCTTTTCTCTCAACCCAAACCCACGAAAATATAAGCTAAATCAGTTCCATAAACAAGCCCCCGATCAGCTATAACAAATCAGAAGCCTAAGATCAAAATCGATCAAAGTAAAGGTATTAAACCCTAATTCAAAATCTGTCCAAATTTCGGTTGTTAGATGTTATGTTTGAATGTTAGAATATGTTGTTAGTAGTTTATAATGATGATCTGGGTTGATAGATGTTAGATCCATAACATCTATAGGCTCGGATTTGAGTTTTTGCAAAATCTGGAAAAACTTGGTTCTGTGGTCTAACAACGAATGTCAGTTGCCACAGATCCTTGATCGTTTATGGTTTGTGTTGTTTTTAAGTTGTTACATGTAGCCTGTATTGTGGTCTGTAATCTGCAAGTGGACTCAAGGTCATTTGATGTCTAGAATAGAAGTTATTTACGGTCAAAAGTAGTTGACCAGCCATGACCGGGCGTTTCTAGGTAACCCAGAAACAGCCAATAACCAACCTGACAAGCTTTTAAGCTGGTCATATCTTTTAGTGTATTTATGTTTTGTTGTTTGTGTTGTATCTAGTCTATAGCTTGATATTTGTATTACATGTTCATGCCTTATAATATCCTAAGAATCATATGGAGGAGAGTCAGTGGCTGGTCAAAGCAGGCCAGATGATCACGAACTGAGTTTCTGGGTAGCCCAGAAACTCAAGAATGTGATCTCTGGCAGGGTTTGACCAGCATGGATCTTGTTATTTGGTTGTTTTTTTGTTGCTTTTATGTAATGAATCTCTTGCTTGTTATGTTGGCTACATACTCCATGTCTTAAAGCACAAAAACATTACAAGATCAACAAGTTGTGGAAGCCCAAAATGAGCGGTCGAGAATCGTTTCTTCATTTCGGGTAACCTGGAAAATGAAGAACGACTTCAACATGACTTGTTCAAGGCTCTAGATCTCGTTAGTTAAGCATGTTTTGATGATGTTGTCTGTTGGATCGTGTAGTCTTGTACTTGTACTACATTATCTAACCATCAACATGTCCAGAAACAAATTAGTAGCGTTTAATCAATGGTCAAAGTGGTACCCACGAAACTGCCTTATGAATGCTCAAGAACATGAAGAACACCTATAGCTACAGTTTTGTCACTATAGGGGACCTTTAGCGACAGACAGTATTTTATTTTCCAAAAAATAATTAAAAAATAGAAAAAATAGTTTTTAATTATTAAAAATACCAAATAAATTATTAAAAATTATTTTAAATTTAGAAAATTAGTTTTTAATTATTTTAAATATATTTCATAAATATTTAATATTTTTGAAATATTAAAAATATTTAATTTATTTAATTATAATATTAAATAAATTATTTAAAAATGATTTTAATATTTGAAAAATCATTTAAAATTATATTATGATATAAAAAATATTTTAAGTTATTTTTAATGACTTTTAATATTTTGTGATAAATTTCATTAATAAATAAATATTAATGATAATTAAGTTATTTACTAAATGAATTAAATAAATTAATTAAAAATGATTTTATTATATTAAAATCTTTTAAATAATAATAAGGTATTTAAAAATATTTTAAGTTATAAAATATAACTTTTAATATTTAAAGATAAATTTCATTAATTAATTATTATTAATTATATTAAAGTTATTTAATAATTATATTAAATAATTTAGTTTAAAAATGATTTTAATATTATAATAATCATTTTAAGTGAAAATAAAGTGTTTAAAGATATTTTAAGTTATAAAACCTAACTTTTAATATTTAAAAGATAATTTCATTAATAGTTTAATATTAATAATTATTAATTTATTATTAATGATATTAAATTTAGTTAATAATTATATTAAATAAATAGTTTATAAATGGTTTTATTTATTTAAAAATCATTTAAAAGGGATATAAATGAACTAAAAATATTTTAAGTTATACTTAATGACTTTTAATATTTTGATAAATAAAACATTAATACTTTAATATTAATGATAATTATTTAAAATGATTTTAAATATTTTAAAAATCATTTAAGGGTAATATTAATACTTTAAAAGTATTTTGAGTTATTATAAATAACTTTAATATTTGAAATGATTTTATTAATAGTTTAATATTAATTAAATATTAATGATAATAGAATTGTTTAATATTTAAATCATTTAATAATGATTCGATGTTTGAAAATTTATGATAAATTATAATAAATGTTTTAAAATTATATTAAGTCATTTAAAAAATAATATGACTGATACTTATAGATATTAAGTTCTGGTGATGAGTCTTAGACTCGGTAATCACCGATAAAGCTGTCGGTGGTGAATCGGCGTATGTTTAAAATTGATCCTGGACTTAGATAATTTGATTAGATAAAGTGATTATTTGTGATTGATGGTTATTAAACATATGTTCCAATGTGATTAGGGTATGTATTTATTTGCGATAAGCGATCTTATATGTTATAGTATGTTATTCTAATCGAACGAACGATCTTATTAATGATAGATCGTGAGATAAGCGATAAATCTAAATTATAAATTATTAGCGGTAGCATCGTGCAAGATATCTTACCTTTGCATTTTCTTTATACGATGGACATGAGTAAGAATATTTCTTAATTATATTATTCTCATCATGATTATTAACCTTATATTATATACGCTCATTGATTATCAACATGTTAGTATATAGTAATTCAGATATATATATTCTGTTCGTTAATTTTTATAAATGGTTATACAAGCGTCCCTACTTGGATAATCATTGTATTTAATCACATGTTGATATACCATTGTCAATTACCCGTAAACATATATGTTGAATTATAGATTATTGTTGAACAAGATAAAACCTTTGATTTGGAACCCAGACAAGTATGAACATCCCTACACGGGAGAATTTTTATGCACCCAAGGTGGACAGAGTGAACGATACCCTCGTTCTTGCACGTAGTATTGATCAATGCGAGGCATAATTGGTGATCACTTTCGTGTCGGAAGTTATGATAGTTTGCAGATGAATTTCTGTTTAACCTATTTGAAAATTGAAAACAATGTTCATAGCATGTCACCTAAACCCTATTTATATTCAGTACGTAGTTTCAAAGATTTGATATAGAATTGATATATTATTATCATTGGTATAGATTACTTCACAACTATTGAATAGTTGTAGAAGGGTAGTATAAAGAAAACATTTAAATTCTTTCAGCTTATATATATAATTGCTATTACTTGCTGGGCACTCAAATGCTCATCCTTGCTTAAATTTAAATGTTTTCAGCTAAGTGTGAACGACCAGAGAGCTCTGCTAAGAACAAGGGAAAGGGAAAGGTTACCGAATGAATGATTGTTTTCTTATGTAATAGTTTAAAATTAGTAAGACAATGATATTAATTATCTATCATGGGTTGTAATGAATGCTTAAAGGTTACGTACTTGGGAACTAGACTCTGATAATTATGTAAATTAAGTTTGACTTTTATATTATTGTTATTATTATTAGTATTATTCTGCTCATAGAAATGGTATCGTAAAACACCAAGTTCGGGTTTCAAGTACCCAGATTTGGGGGCCTTACAGTTTGAATCTTTTTCGTAGTCATACGTACCAACTCTGGTCCCAACAATGTTGCTTCACCCACCTCATCCCAACATACTAGAGAACGACACTTTCTTCCATACAACGCCTCAAATGGAGCCATGCCAATACTTATTTGATAACTGTTGTTGTAGGAAAACTCCACCAATGGTAAGAACTTGTCCCAACTTCCTTTGAAGTCAAGGACATAGAGTCTTAATAAATCTTCAAGAGTTTGAATAGTCCTCTCTGACTACCCGTCAGTTTAATGATGATATGCTGAACTAAATCGTAAATCCATGCCCATAGCTTTTTGCAAACTAACCCAAAATCGTGAAGTGAATCTTGGGTCTCGATCAGAAACTAGGGATACTGGCATACCATGCAATCTTACAATCTCGTTTATGTACATACTTGCAAGACGTTCAAGTGTAAAAGTTTCTCGTATCGGTAAGAAATGAGCAGACATGGTCAATCTATCAACAATGACCCAAATCGCATTTATGCCTTGAGAAACCTTGCGAAGACCAGTAACGAAATCCATGGTAATGTGTTCCCATTTCCATTCTAGAATTTAAGTGGTTGCAATGGACCTTTTGGCACTTGATGCTTCGCCTTGACTCGTTGACAAGTTAGACACCTTGAGATAAACCCCGCTATCTCTCTCTTCATATTGCTCCACCAAAATGTATGTCGAAGATCACGATACATTTTGGTACTCCCATGATAGATTGCAAACGGTGTGTTGTGCGCCTCCATCATGATTTTATACTTCAAGTCAGAATTGTTAGGAACACAAAGTCTGGAGTTGACTTGAAGTATTCCTTCTTCATCGATTCTTGATTCTAGAATAGCACCTTCTTGCACTTTCTTCCTCATACACATCAGAATGGTTGCTTGAACTGCTTTAACTTTATCGATTAAAGTCGGTTCTACTCGTATATTCGCCATCATCACATGGGTCCCAGGAATCTTTAACTCTATTTCCATCCTTTGTAAGTCATATAAAATTGGCCTTTACATTGACAATATCACACTCGTACTAGGATATGATCTTCTACTCAATACGTCAGCTACTATGTTCGCTTTTCCAGGATGGTATTGAATGGTATGATCGTAATCTTTCAATAGCTCAAGCCATCATCATTGCCGCATGTTGAGTTCCTTTTGAGTGAAGAAATATTTAAGGCTTTTATGATCCGTATAGATCTCCACCTTCTCTCCATACAGGTAATGCCTCCAAATCTTAAGCGCAAAAATGACAGTTGCCAACTCTAGATCATGAGTAGGATAATTCCTCTCATATTCCTTGAGTTATCGTGAGGCATAGGCTATGACTTTCTCATGTTGGATAAGAACACATCCTAACCCTTTGCCTGAAGCATCACTGTAGATGAAAAATCCCTCCAAGCCTGATGGTATTATCAGAACAGGTGCTGAAATGAGTCTTCTCTTGAGTTCTTGAAAACTCTTCTCACATTCCTCGCTCCAATCGAATTTTATATCTTTTCGAGTCAGCTGAGTTAATGGAGTAGTGATTCAAGAAAACCTTTCTACGAATCTCCGATAATAACCAGCTAAGCCGAGAAAGCTACGTACTTCTGTCACAGATATTCCATGATTTGATATCACGTGCCTAAGGAATGCTACTTCTTCAAGCCAGAACTCACATTTCTTCAACTTGGCATATAACTTGTTTTCACGAAGCTTTTGGAGTATCAGCCTCAAGTGTTGCTCATGATCTTCACGGCTTTTGGAGTAAATGAGGATGTCATCAATAAAGATGACCACAAAGTGATCCAAATATTTCTTGAATACTCGGTTCATCATATCCATGAAGGCAGCAGGAGCATTAGTCAATCCAAAAGACATGACTAAGAATTCATAATGTCCGTCACAGAAGTTTAAAAGCGGTCTTTTGAATGTCATCGCTTTTGATCTTCAATTGATGATATCCGTAAGCTAAGATTGATCTTTGAAAAGAATTTGGCGCCTTGCAATCGGGTCAAACAGTCATCAATGTGAGGCAACGGGTACCTATTTTTGATGGTGACATGATTCAACTCCCGATAATCAATACAAAGTCGCATACTTCCATCTTTCTTCTTCACAAATAAAATAGGAGTACCCCAAGGAGACGTACTAGGTCGAATGAAACTGATGTCTAATAATTCTTTTAGTTGGGTTTTTAACTCCCGAAGTTCAATAGGAGCCATTCGATATGGGGCTTTGGAAATGGGTTTTGTACCGAGTTCAAAGTTTATACCAAACTCGATTTCACGTTCCGAGGGTAGTCCAGAAAGTTCTTCGGGGAATACGTCAGGAAATTTATTAACAATAGAAATATCATTCAAATCTGACGTATTTTTGTTTAAATCTGTAACATGAGCTAAGAAAGCTTGACATCCGTTTTTCAATAAACGAATAGTTTTATGGCTTTAGATGACCGTGATTGATTTTAATGGTTTGGTCGCTTGAATTCACATAATAGGTTGATTAGGAATATGGAAGCTAACAACCTTACGGAAATAATCAATTTTAGCATGATGAGTAGTTAACCAATCAATCCCCAGAATCACGTCAAATGTAATAATTTTTAAGGAGATAAGATCGACATGTAACATGCGGTTACCGATTTGAATCAAACAAGACTTATAAACAGTTGATGTAATGAAGGTTTCTCTCAATGGAGTTTCAACAGATAAGTCAAAGTCTAATTTCTCTGGAGTCAAATTTAAACGTTGAGCGCAAGAAGGAGAAATAAAAGAATGGGTAGAACCGGTATCTGTCTGGAATAAACATATGAATGATATTCCTATTTAAATATGATTTGATTATGATATATATGAATGAATATGCAAGTATGCTTGCATTAAGAAAAGCTGTAAAGTCCTTTGATAAATAATAGAAACATGTGTACAAGGACTTAGAATGAATTGATCAAGTATGTTAGGTTGATCCTACATAAGCAAAACAGCTTTGTAAAGTCCTTAAAAAGAAATGATGTACAAGGACTATAAATATAGAAAAATCAAGCATGTTAGGTTGATCTTATGATGTAATAGATAGGCTTGTCTGATCATCGAGCACTGCACCAGAAATCGTAGTCTTCTAGGAGAGTCAAGGAGAACTCGAGAGCTGTCGAGGCATAATCGTAGTCTGCAAGATAGTAGATCTCGGAGTTCATAGACTGCCAGGAGAGACGAGGAAGGATCGTAGTGTGTCGAGTAGAACTTCCTTAGGACCGAAGTCTGCTGAGGAAGTCATGTTCAGAATCAT
The DNA here is from genome assembly GCA_020205615.1 of Panax quinquefolius. Classification (NCBI taxonomy): domain Eukaryota; kingdom Viridiplantae; phylum Streptophyta; class Magnoliopsida; order Apiales; family Araliaceae; genus Panax; species Panax quinquefolius. Next base: position 26,159,135 of record CM035167.1, read on the forward strand.
AGAGACAAACGGCCCACGAGTGGTGTGACAGAACATCCGGTCAAGCTAAGTCGAACGTAGACTACACTCGGAGTCATAGAGTCTGCTGATGCCGAAGCCAAGTCAAGGATCGTAGATCACACTCTGAGTTCGTAGAGTCTATTGATTACATGCAGAGATCGTAGTCGAGCAATATCAGATAAAGACATCGAGCACAAAGACAGGAATCGTAGAGTGTCAAGATCTGATCCCGAAGTCGTAGTGTCTGCACAGCCGAAGCTGAAACGTAGAGTGCAGAACTATAACCTCAATCGTTGTGCTCACAATGCATAGGCAGAATCATAGAGCAAATACGATTCTCAACTAATGAGCACTCCCAGAATATCTAAAGGAATGAAGCCTCTGGTTGGCACTTCAAAGATACATCCCATCATAGAGAAAACCAGAGAGCACTCAACGAATGACATGCAAGCTAACAGAAGATCTAAGCACCAACCCAATCAGCATCAAGATTGAGTTGTGAAGTCATTCGAGATGAAGTCTTCCACAAGGAGATCAGAAGAAGACTTTAGTAACTGACTAAGGAAAGTCAGCTAGTGCAGCAACTATAAAATGGACAGAAGACGACGATCTTGAAAGCAGTCAAGATCGTAGTGTTTGCCAAACAAAGAAAGAACTGATGGAAAGTGAACCGAGATACTGGTTAGCCTCTGAAGAACAAGGCTAAAGTGATTAAGCGCAGGGTCAGTCCATTGATGATAAGTGAATGGCAGATTACAAGGAGAAAGTGAGCTGGACGCGCCACAAATTTGAAGTGTCTTGCTATTTAGAGGGGACCAGAGCAAGGAGTTAGGCCATCAGTCTCTGAGAACAGTCGAAGCAAACAGAAGTGTTGAAGCACTGCACAATAAAAGGAAAAGGTGTTCTACATTGGAGATCCAATCAACACTCCTCAAGATCATAGTGTTGTATTTACCAGTCAACAAGACACTACGATCAGGTCCATGAAGACATGCATCAGAATCGTAGAGTACAAATGACTGAAGATTGAAGCATTGACAACGGTTCAATCTGAAGGTTGGTATTTGTACAAAAGCTTAGTGAGAGCATCGATGCAAAAAGACAACCTCTGATCGAGAGATCAGAAGGAGGAAATAAAGTCTTCGACCTGCCCAAGACGTTAAAGTGATATATCTAACAAGGTAGGTGAAATAGTAGACTGCAGTATCAGGGAGTTAGTAAAAGTTGTCATGTCACATCTGCAGTTTGCACCAAGCAACTCAAGATCTGTGAAGCATTTCAAAGAGCTTCTAATGGCTACTCTTCAACGGGAAGATTGGGAAAGAGTATAAATCTGCTAGAGCTTCAAAAATCAAAGGTTGCTGGAGTTGCTGAGTTTGAAGTAACGATAGACTATTCTAAACCATGAAAGATAGTGAGTCCAAAGGCTCACTCTATGATCCACCAAGAACACTTAGAGTCAGATAAAGAAAGAAGTAGAAGTGAGAGTTCTATAATGTAGAAGTAAGAGTTCTACTACTAAAAGAGTGTTCTGAACTGCCGAGAGAAAGAAGAGCATCATGTCATCTTGGTGTCCATCATGGGAAGACTCTAAGTACCATAGAGAAGAGCTCACAGTCATCTTAGCAACTCCATCACGAGAAGACATTAAGTATCAAGAAGGGAGATCACAAACGTCATCATAGTGGTAAGCATGAGAAAGTTTCTAAGTACCTAGCAGAAGAGCTTACAGTCATCTTAGAAACCCATCATGTGCAGCCATCATGTATCAAGAGGAACGATCTTCAAGGCAGTCATCAATGTGACGCCCCCAAATCCGGGTATCTTCCAACCCGACAGATGGTGCTACACGGTGCTACAGTTCACATAAACATTCAATTGAAATGCCTCAAAATAACGAATATGTCTTATATATATATCAAAAGAATATTTATATTCCCCAGGTTCTTTACAACCAATACATTGTCTTTGCCATAATATCAATATTATACCTTACAAAATCTATACTATTACATATGCAATCTACGGGTTCGCTTTCGCCTTCCCTTTATCCTTGTCAAATCCATCGGTCCGTTCTATCTTAGCTGCATTCATATAGTTCAAGCAAGAATGAGCCTAACTAGCTCAGCAAGTACAACAATTCTAGGAAAATAGCATGCTTGAAACATAGGAATCATATATCTTCAATAACTGGACAAGAGTTAAGAAGTACTATTGAAAATTTAAAATAACACTTCTTTTCATTCAAAACGTTTTACAACAACAATATTTAGTAAAACATCAATTTCGATTCAAGACCGTAAGCATTTCATAAGTAATTTGAAAAGGACATCCCCAAGACGAAGTCCAGTAAGTCCTAAGATATAGCTTACGAGCACGTCTAGGTGATCAGCCTATAGTACTCTATGTTGATCAACACTACATTCATTAAACGTGTATACGTTTAAGTTGTGGCAACCTCACGTGCCTATCGTTTGACGACAAAACAGTTTGAGCATACACAATCTATTTTTGAAAACCACACCAATATTAATTCGATAAATCCTTATCAACACTTGATAGAATAACACAACATACGTCTAGCCGAAAGGATTGGCTTTGACATTCCTCAAATACTAACTCATGCAAAGAATACTTGAATCACAAAGACTTGCCCAGATCGAACTGGAACAAGGGTTAGAGTACTTGCCTTTAGCGTCTGCTACAATTTATAACACGTGCACTTTAAGTCTTTAAGGTCTCTATATTAGATGATAGCGTAACATAGAACATTAGGTCCTGAATGATCACACATGGTTCCTAAAGAATCTTACCCTACTTCTCAATCTAATTAAGTATTAGATTTGTTATTACAGGTTCTGGCTTTCCGTTAAGTCAATCTTACATTCATAAGTAATTGACTTAGTCTTAACCTTAAGTTTACATACTTAAGTTCTAATATGCCTTAACAATGTTGCATTAAAATCTTCATTTAATTGTTTATCAATTACTAACCATGCTCTATATGTAAACATTAATTATTGTCTTAGTCTTGAGGCTGGCGCTGCGGTGCCGGCTTTTACACTTGGTGTCGCGCTGCGGCGTCACCTATTGCTGCCTAGAACCCGGACTCAGCGCTGCGGCGCGAGTCTCAATGTTAATGGTCGCGCTGCGGCGCCACTCTCCAGAAGGTTATGGCTTTTCTCGCCCAATCTCGGCTGCCCACACAAGACGAGCAAAATGTCCTTGAAATTTGGTCGTGTGGCTCGACTACATGCACCCAGAAAATTTTTATAGACTTTAAATTTTGTGAGATTCCCGGACTCGTAACTTCTTCGTTATAAGTCTGAATTGGCTCGTTCAAGAGCCTATGGTTCACAAATCACGTACTCTATGTATTCATTCAAGAATTTTATCTATTCGACTTTGTTTGCTAAAATTTCACCTATTAGTTCAATTTTAACGAAAACGATAAACGTTCAACGCTCGTTTCTTCGTTCTAAGTCGGAATCCGGCCATTTTCGAGTCCGCGACTCTATAATGCCAAATATGACTTGCCTCCATTGAAAACCCACGTTTCCAATGTCAAACACAAAATACGACTTCCATTCCAAAAATTTCACGAATTCGACGATTATCGTCCAATCGTATAAATTCCGGCGAAACCTCAATTCTAATCATTCTAAGTGGATTTTAATCAACATGTAGACATTACAAGTTACTTATTACACCAACTTATTGTCAAAGTAGGTTTTGACTTATTTCACTTATTATCTACAATTCTCATGCTTATGATAACAAAGTCAATTCTTCATAAGTTCATTAACTTATTTAGGTTCAAGTTGCTTCTTCAACTATTTTGGCTTAAGTCCATTGTTTATCAACTTCTCTTATGTTCTTAATATTTAAGTTCATTAGTTACACTTCTCTTATCAACCTACTATGATAGAGATAGAATAGACAAGATCAATTACCTTTGATGATTACTTCACTTGCTTTGGAAATCTACTAAGGAAAGGTTAAGATCAAAGTGCTTATTGACTCTAACAAATAAGTTGTTTATCTTGAGAGGATTTGGATGAAAATTAAACAACCAACTTAAGAAATAAATCTTGGTATTTATAGGCAACTCAAAGTGAGGGTACTATGGACATTTAGGCCATCCCACCTCCTTAGTTAACCTCCTTACTATTCACTACTTGCACACTAAGTAAACTTGGCCATTACTCTTAATTCTTGCTCACCACACAAAGGTCTTGGTCCCTACTTCACCCGTGGGTTGCCCCATGGATCTCATTTAACTAATGGATCACCATTTGGGCTTAGTGCTTAATTCAATTAACTCATCTTTAGGCTTGTATTAATCTACCAAGGGCTTTATGTTATTACTACTTGGGCTTTAAGAATAATCCCACCTAGGTTTATACCTTTGAGTTTATGAACTTATATATATATATACCAAGTTACATTAATACATTTCATTAAGTTATAACACATACATTCTCATTTTAAGTACGCATGCGAAATATTACGTTTTCCATACTTAGATTATTATTACATAATCCATCTCGTCTCGATATTCTAACGTTACGTTTTTCTCTGAAATTCAAAAATAATTCCCGAGCGATAAATGGTGAATAGTGATTTTTGTAAACTTTCTCGGAAAATATTTATTTTTGTCTTGGAAATTCAAACACTTTAATTCACTCACGTGGTTCGAATACTACGATCTTCCGACGTTTCTAGGTTATAGAACGACATACATCTTATTAACACATATAATAACAAATAATATTATTTTATTCATTATTTAATTCTTTCAAATATTTTTACAAAGGATCCAAATTTCTCGGTCGTTACATTCTTCCCCCCTTATAAAGATTCTGTCCCCAGAATCTTGCCCTATCTTACTCAAACAAAAGAGGATAATTCTTTCTCATCTTTTCTTCAAGTTCCCACGTTGCTTCTTCCACATCGTGATTCTTCCATAACACTTTTACTGATGGTATTACCTTATTTTCCAGAAGTTGCTCTTTTCTATCGATAATTTGAATCGGCATCTCTTCATATGTTAAATCTTTCTCAATTTGAATAGGCTCATATTCTATCACGTGCTTATAATCCGGTTTGTAAGGACGTAGCACTGAAACGTGAAATACATTATGTATTCGCTCTAGGTCTGGAGGTAACGCTACCCTATAAGCTACCTCACCTACCCGTTCTAATACCTCAAAAGGTCCTATAGACATTGGGCTTAGTTTTCCCTTCTTTCCAAAGCGTATCTTTCCTTTCCAGGGAGATACCTTTAGAAACACGTACGAGCCTACCTCAAACTCTCTATTCCCTCGATGTAAGTCTCGCATATTTCTTACATCTGTCTTGAATGCCGCGACGAGGACGACATACGTATCAACTTCACCACTTTCATTGCTTTCTTTGAACCAATTACGGTCCTAGCATTACGCGTTCTCCCACTTCATCCCAATACAATGGCGTTCGCATTTCCTTCCATACAAAGATTCATACAAATAAGATACCTATACTTGCATGATAAGCTGTTGTTATCATAAATTATACTAATGGTAGATGATCATCGCAACTACCCTTGAAATCCATGACGCAAGATCTCAACATATCTTTTAACGTCTGAATTGTCCTCTCGCTCTGTCCATCGATTTGTGGATGATATGTCGTACTCAACTTCAACTGCGTCCCTAACTGTTCTTGAAGACTTCTCCAAAAGTTTGATGTGAATCGTGGGTCACGATCTGACACTACCAAAACAGGTGCTCCATGTCTAGAAATAATTTCCTTAACATAGAGTGTAGCCAACTGATCTAAGTTATACTTAATTCGAATTGGAAAAAAGTGAGCCGACTTTGTCAATCGGTCCACTATTACCCAAATCGTATCATACCCCTTCTGAGTCGTCGGAAGTCCCACCACAAAGTCCATCGTGATATGCTCCTACTTCCACTCCGGAATCCCCAATGACTGCAACAAGCCACTTGGTCGTTGATGTTCAGCTTTAACTCTTTGACAAGTCAAACATTTACTCACATACTCGACTATTTCTCTTTTTCATGTTTGGCCACCAAAAACTCTGTATAAAGGTCTTGATACATCTTAGTGCTACCAGGATGAATCGAGTACCTCAAACTATGAGCCTCTTGTAAAACTTGCTCCTTTAATTTCGTCTCCTTCAGAACCCAAATTCTTCCCTCAAATCTTAATAATCCCTTATTATCAAGACTAAACCTAAAATCTTTTTCAGTGGTTAACCGCTCCTTCATCTGATCACACTCATCGGTTTTGAGCTACACCTCCTTGACTCTCTCTACGATGGTAGATTGAATCTCCGCCACAAAAAGTCTCTGCTCCGCCTCACTTGGCAACTTCACCTCCAACTTCATCCTAGCCATCTCTGTTATTAACTCAGTTTGAGCTGTTAGCAAAGACAGCCTCTCCCGACCCTTTCTACTCAAGGCATTAGCCACTACATTGGCTTTTCCAAGGTGATACAGGATTTCATAGTCGTAATCCTTTATCAACTCCAGCCACCTCCTCTGTCTCATATTCAACTCCTTCTGTGTGAAGATATATTTCAGACTCTTATGGTCCGTGTATATCTCACACTTTTCCCCATAAAGATAATGTCGCCATATCTTTAAGGCAAACACCACCGCGGCCAGTTCCAAATCATGAGTAGGGTAAACTTTCTCATAATCCTTCATTCGCCTAGATGCATCTGTGATGACCTTGCCATCTTTGCATGAGCACGTAACCCAGTCCTTTATGCGAAGCATCGCTCTAAACTACGAAATTTCCTGTGTCATCGGGTAATGACAAAACAGGCGCTTCACTCAACTTCTTCTTCAGTTCTTGAAAACTATCTTCGCATTTCTCAGTCCATACGTACTTCACCGTCTTCCTCGTCAAGTTAGTCAACGAAGTAGCTATCTTTGAAAAGTCCTGAATGAACCACCGATAGTAACCTGCTAACCCTAAGAAACTCCGTACCTCAGTCGGCGTTTTCGGTTGTTCCCAATTCATCACGGCTTCCACCTTCGCTGGATCTACTGAAATTCCCTCATGGTCAGTAACATGACCTAAAAACTGAACCCTTTCTAACCAAAATTCACACTTAGTGAACTTCGCATATAACTTCTCCTTTCTTAATGTCTCCAACACTATTTTTAGGTGTTCAGCATGATCTTCTGGCGTCTTAGAGTAGACTAGAATATCATCAATAAACACCATGATGAACTTGTTCCAAATATTGTTTGAACACCCTGTTCATCATGTCCATAAATGCAGTAGGTGCATTAGTCAACCCAAATGACATCACCAGAAACTCGTAATGTCCATAACGAGTCCTGAATGCTGTCTTTGGCACATCTTCAATTCATTCCTAACCTTTAGGTGATGATACCCCGTCCTTAAATCTATTTTGGAAAAAAATTTTGCCCCCTTTAATTGATCAAAAAGATCATCGATCCTGGGCAATGGATACTTATTCTTTATTGTTAACTTGTTTAACTCTCGGTAGTCGATACAAAGTCTCAATAATCCGTCCTTCTTCTTGACAAACAACACCGGTGCTCCCCACGGCAAAACACTCGATTGAATGTACTTCCTGTCCAACAATTCTTGTAGCTGTACCATCAACTCCTTCATCTCCACTGGCGCCATACGATACGGGCATTGGAAACTGGTGCCGCTCCTGGCATAATATCTATTATGAACTCGGTCTCCCTATCTGGCGGAAGACCAGGTAACTCACATGGAAATACATCCACAAACTCACTCACTATAGGTAATTGTTCCATGGTCGCTCCCACTCTCTCGGTATCCACCACATGACACAAATAACCTACACACCCCTTCCTCAATAATTTCCTAGTTTGTGTCATGGTAAGACAACACGAATGTCCTGGCGATTTATTCCCATAAAATATTACATGAGATTGAATTGATGTTTTAATACTAACGCATTTCTTTTGACAATCTATAATTGCCCCATGATTTATCAACCAATCCATTCCGAGAATTACATCGAATTCTCTTAACTTTATCGGTATCAGATCTACCGATAATTTACAACCTCGAATGTCTACGCAACAACTCCTATGAATATCTTCAACATGAATTATCTCCTCGTTTGCTACCTTAATATTCAAAGGTATAAGTAACTTTTCGGGAAGTAGTCCTAGTCGTCTAGCAAAATCACATGCAATAAACGAACAAGTAGCACCCGAGTCAAACAACACGTATGCATTTAAGTCGTTGATGGGAATAATACCTGCAACTACGTCCCCCGAAGCCATCGCGTCTTTGACGGTCATATTAAAGGTACGGGCCATCGGCCTACCCGGCTACGCTGGACCCCCAATTGTTAACTTACCACTATTAATGCCCATATTCCCGTCTGTCCCCTTCTTTAGGCAGTTCTTTGCCATGTGGTCCGTAGACCCACATACAAAGCACCCATGATTCTTCTTCGGGCTTGGACAGTTTGGCACAATATTCCCCTCCTATTCGCGATTATAACACACGACCTTTCCTTTGAGACAGACTCCTAGGTGAGTCTTCCCATAGGTTTTACAGGCCTCCATCCTCCTCTTAGGGTCTCCTTGTGTCACTCCGGTATTCCCCGAGCTGACTACCTTCCTTTTATACCCTTTGCCACTCCCGCTGGCACCTTCAACCTTCACTCCTCCCTCCACCTTCCCTTTGCTTTTCATATCCTTGTGGTATTGGCTCAACGCCTCACTACCACCTTCGAAAATTATTGCCTTTTCTAAAACAACTCCAAAGGAAGTACTTTGGAACACAGAGATACGATTATAGAGCTTGGGTTTCAAGCCCTGCTCGAACCGTCGAGCTTTCCTCACCTGGGTATCCACTTGATGTGGAGTTAACCTTGCCAGTTCATTAAACTTGGCGGCATACTAGGGAAACGTCATGTCCCCTTGTTTTAAATCTAAAAATCACATCTCCATCCTTCCCTGCATGCTCGTGGGAAAATAGTTCTCGTAGAATATTTCCTTGAACCTCACCCACGTTATCACATCTATTCCAGCCCTTGCCTGATTGGCCTCCCACCAGAAGTTGGCCTCTCCCTTCATCATGTATATAAAACCCCAACTTTTTGAATAAAGATGAATTTTCTATAAATATTATTTTGAATATTATGGAGTGAAATTGATATAATGTTATAGTTGTGGGTAATATTTATAAATTTTGTAAAAGTACATAAGTTGTTATATAATATTCGATTGGTGGGGAATATTCGTTTTAACAGGAATATTCGTACAACGACACAATCATTTAGTGGACCTAGCGGAATTATTATCGGATTGAGAAAACGACAAAAATATTTTATGAAAATAACGGCGGAAGTTTTACCGTTAACTGTTGAAACACGGTGTTAAAAATACGATGAATGGCGTAGCACATGGTATTAATTATTGATGCTTACGTGATAAGTCACTCAGTTTTGTTGGTATTATTAATGTAATAATCTGAGAAAATCTTTTATATAAAGCAGAATACTCTTATAAAGTTATTCTATAAATAGAATATATTATATTCTATTATGCATAGTGTTGTATAGTGTCTACATAGTGTTTTGCATAGTAAAATCATTTTATATAAAGCAGAATACTTTTATAAAGTTATCCGCTTTTATTAGACAATAATTAGAATATATTATATTTTATTATGCATAGTGTTTGCATAGTGCCTACATAGTGTTTGCATAGTAAAATCTTTTATAAAGTTATTCTTTTTATTAGATTATAAATTGAATATATTATATTTTATTTAAAAGATTTTGCTTTAAATATGGACCGTCAGATTAAAGTAAATTAATCTGGACCGTTCATGAGTTAGTTACTATGCAGTCAATTTTTCTATAAATAGAAGCTGATTCCTTCATTATTTTCTTACGAATTCACTGAAACACTAGAGAGATAAGCTATAGAGAGAAAGAAGAAAGTATTATGTTACTTCACTACTTATATATCCAGTACTTTTCTTCTTAAGGTAGGGAATATTATTTGTTGTACTCGTAAGGGGTGTTATTCTTTTGTATTTATGAAGAGAACTTATGTTATTCCATTCTTTATTATTCTGTTGGAATAACCTATATACGCGGGCTACCCTATACTTGGTGACATTCTTCTATTATTCTGTCTTTACTATTATGTTGGAATATCCTGTTTGTGCATTTTACGCCGGACCTGATTCCGTCTTTATTATTCTGTTGGAATATCCTATCTGTGCGTTTTACGCCGGACCTGGTTCCGTCTTTATTATTATTCTGTTGGAATATCCTGTTTTGTGCTTTTTCTGTGGGACCGATTCGAAATCCTTATTAGTATTCTTTTGGAATAACTGCCTATGCTAATACGCATGCATGGTGATTTCGTTGTTAATCCATTCTTTATTATTACATTTGGAACATCCCGTCGGTCTGTAATTTCACTTGACACAGTCCCGGTTACGTTATTTAGTATTACGTTGGAATAACCTGTCTATGCGAAGTACCGCATGCATGGTGATTTCTTTTGTTATTCCATTCTTTATTATACTAAGTTTCTTAAAGTTTTGACTTCTATACTACATGAAATTAATGGAATATCCTTGATATTTGCGCTTCATTCAGTATCTTTTCATGGAAATATTCTTCTGAGCATTCTTGAATTTTACTCTACAAAGTAGTATCATGTTGACAATTTGGACATTATTAGTTCCTGGATAAATTAATTCTTGAACTTGTTTTATTGAATTCTTATATCATTGTCATCATCCTCATGTTTATATTTTTTGAAAGTCATCTGTATTCTGTAGTGCATAGATGGACTTGGTATGATTATGACCGAGGATTATTGATTGTAATCATGGACCGTAATGTTACAAATGACGTGGTAAAAGTCCTCATTGGCCCGTAGTGCATTGATGGACAGTTGTTGGCATGATCATGACCATTAATGAATACACAAATATTCTTGGCCCGTAGTGCATGGATAATTGTGGTTGTGATACTAAAGAATATCCTTGGCCGTAGTGCATGGGTGATTTGATGATGTGGATTATTTATTAAGCTGTGTCCCAGCGATAAAAGTGATGAAAAACCTTTTAAATCATGAAAGATAGTAGATTTTATTCTCTACTTGACTCTTTTATTGAATTACTTGTTCCGCTGCAGTTAAACTTGATGTTTGTTATATTGTATCAGTTTAACACTCTTTAAGGCTAATGATAATTTATTCTACATTATCTTAGTCATAATATTTCTTACTGGGCTAGTTGAGCTCACCCTTTCTTTCACTGCTCTCTTTAGGAAATGAGAATATAGCTAGAACGAGTCGGGGAGCAAAGTGATGGTCCTTGATGGTGCATTAGTAGTCCTCACTATTCTGTGAAATAGTGTGATAATAATTGTAATGAGGACTACTTTTGAGTTTGTATACTCTCTAGTAGACAATATTTGTATTCAAACTCATAGTTTATGTTTTGTCGTATTGTACACGACAGTTGTATTATTAAGTTGTATTTGAATTCTGTACCATGTATCTGGTGACTCAAGATGGGTGATGTATACCTAATTTTGGGAGCATCACAATTGGTATCAAATCTTAGGGATATGATCCCTTGCTAAGATGTGAGACTAGAACTAGGAGGGGAGAGACGGGGAATTCCTTCGCTAGTATGACCTACCTAATTTTATTTGATATTTTATTGGTCGGTCAAAGTATAGGGATAATATGTTATATGTTAATTAACCTATGTTTTATGGCAGTATCTGAAAATGACATCCGAGAATGTTGAGAATAGCAATGGAGCACAGGAGACCGTTGAGTCTCCACATATCAATAATCAAGATAATGTGCATCAGGAAGGCGACAATCCTCATACAAATAAGAACACGGACCAAATGGTGCATCAAGTACCAAAAGCTCCATTGCAACCACTTGAAATTCTAAAATAGAAGTGGAAGCACATTACCATGGATTTCGTTACCGGTCTTCCCAAAGTTTCTCAAGGTATAGATGCGATTTGGGTCATTGTTGATAGATTGACCAAGTCTGCTCACTTCTTACCAATATGAGAAACTTATACACTTGAACGTCTTGCTCATATATACATAAACGAGATTGTAAGACTGCATGGTATGCCAGTATCCATAGTTTCTGATCGAGACCCAAGATTCACTTCACGATTTTGGGTTAGTTTGCAAAAAGCTATGGGCACAGATTTACGATTTAGTTCGGCATATCATCCTCAGACGGACGGAAAATCAGAGAGGACTATTCAAACTCTGGAAGATTTATTAAGACTCTGTGTCATTGACTTCAAGGGAAGTTGGGACAAGTTCTTACTGTTGGTGGAGTTTTCCTACAACAATAGTTATCAAGCAAGCATTGGCATGGCTCCATTCGAGGCATTGTATGGAAGAAAGTGTCGTTCTCCAGTATGTTGGGATGAGGTGGGTGACGCAACGTTGTTGGGACCGGAGTTGGTACGTATGACTACAGTAAAGATTCAAATGATCCTACAACGTATAAAAACCTCACAAGATCGACAAAAGAGTTATGCTGATCTTCATCGAAAGGACGTGGAATTTGATATAGGAGATCATGTGTTATTATGAGTTGCTCCGTGGAAAGGAGTTACGAGATTTGGAAAGAGAGGAAAGCTCAATCCCCGATTCATTGGCCCATTTTTAATCCTCGATCGAGTAGGAATTGTGGCCTATAGACTCGCTTTACCGCCAAGTATGTCTCGTGTTCATAATATTTTTCACATATCCATGTTACGTAAATATGTGGAAGACCCGAACCACATTATTGAGTTAGAACCGGACGAAATAGCGGAAGATTTGACGTATGAAGAGGTTCCTGTTCAAATCTTGGATAAGAAGGAACATATTCTACGCACCAAGGTTATACCTCAAGTTATAGTTTTGTGGAGATACCACGATGTTGAAGAAATGCCTTGGGAGTTAGAATCTGAAATGAAATCAAGGTATCCTTACCTCTTCGATATACCAGGTACGTACCCTAATTTCGAGGGCGAAATTTCATAAGAAGGGGAGGTTGCCAAACTTTTTGAATAAAGATGAATTTTCTATAAATATTATTTTTGAATATTATGGAGTGAAATTGATATAATGTTATAGTTGTGGGTAATATTTATAAATTTTGTAAAGAACGCAAGTTGTTATATAATATTCGACTGGTCGGGGAATATTCGTTTTAACAGGAATATTCGCATAACTGATTACACAATCATTGGTGGACCCCTAACGGAATTATTGTCGGATTGAGAAAATGACAAAAAATACTTTATGAAAATAACTTGGCGGAAGTTTTACTGAATTATTCTGTTGAAACACCCGGTGTTAAAAGTACGATAATCCGCATACAAGACACTGCGGTATTAGTTCTATTATGCATAAGTAGTGTCTGCGCATAGTGTTTTTTCATAGTAAAATCTTTTTATATAAAACAAAATACTTTTATAAAGTTATCATTTTATTAGACAATAATTAGAATATATTATATTTTATTATGCATAAGTGTACTGCATAGTGTTTGCATAGTAAAATCTTTTATAAAGTTATTCGTTTTATTAGATTATAAATAGAATATACTATTATTTATTTAAAAGATTTTGCTTTAAATATGGACCATCAGATTAAAGTAAATCAATATGGACCGGTCATGAGTTAGTTACTATGCAGTCTATTTTTCTATAAATAGAAGCTCATTCCTTCATTATTTCTTACGAATTCACTGAAACTCTAGAGAGATAAACTATAGAGAGAAAGAAGAAAAGTATTCTACTACTTCACTACTCATATATCCAGTACTCTTCTTCTAAAGGTAGGGAATATTATTTGCTGTACTCGTAAAGGGTGTTATTCTTTTGTATTCATGAAGAAAACTTATGTTATTCCATTCTTTATTATTCTATTGGAATAACCTGTACTCGTAAAGGGTGTTATTATTTTGTTGGAATATCACATTCATGCATGCTTTTACTTGGACACGATTAAAATCTTTATTATTACATTGGAATATACTATCTCATGCATTTTCTGTGGGACACGGTTCTCGTCTTTATTATTATTACATTTGGAATATCCTGTCATGCATGCATTTTCTGTGGGACCGATTAAAATCCTTATTAGTATTCTCGTTGGAATAACACATCTATGTGAAGTACCGCATGCATGGTGACTTTCATTGTTATTCCATTCTTTATTATTCTGTTGGAACATCCCTGTCGGGTGCAATTTACTTTGATTGGTTCCGTTATTTAGTATTATGTTGGAATAACCTGTCTATGCGAAGTACCGCATGCATGGTGATTTCTTTTGTTGTTCCATTCTTTATTATACTCAGTTGCTTAAAGTTTTGACTTCTATACTCCATGAAATTAGTGGAATATCCTTGATATTTGCGCTTCATCCAGTATCTTTTCATGGAAATATTCTTCTGACTATTCTTGAATTTTACTCTACAAAGCAGTATCATGTTGACAATTTGGACATTATTAGTTCCTGGATAAATTAATTCTTGAACTTGTTTTATTGAATTCTTATATCATTGTCATCATCCTCATGTTTATATTTTTTTGAAAGTCATCTGTGGCCTGTAGTTCATAGATGGACTTGGTATGATTATGACCATGGATTATTCGGTGTAATCATGACCGTAATGTTACAAATGACGTGGTAAAAGTCCTCATTGGCCCGTAGTGCATTGATGGACAGTTGTTGGCATGATCATGACCATTAATTAATACACAAATATTCTTGGCCCGTAGTGCATGGATAATTGTGGTCGTGATACTAAAGAATATCCTTGGCCGTAGTGCAGGGGTGATTCGATGATGTGGATTATTTATTAAGCTGAGTCCCAACGATAAAAGTGATGAAAATCCTTTTAAATCATAAAAGATAGTAGATTTTATTCTCTACTTTACTCTTTTAATGGATTGCTTGTTTCGCTACAGTTAAACTTGATGTTTGCTATATTGTATAAGTTTAACACTGTTTAAGGCTAATGATAATTTATTCTACATTATCTTAGTCATAATATTTCTTACTGGGCTAGTTGAGCTCACCCTTTCTTTCACTATTCTCTTTAGGAAATGAGAATATTGCTGGAACGAGTCGGGGAATGGAGTGATGGTTCTAGATGGTGCATTAGTAGTTCTCACTATTCTATGAAATAGTGTGATAATAATTTTAATGAGGACTCCTTTTGAGTTTGTATACTCTCTAGTAGACAATATTTGTATTCAAACTCACAGTTTATGTTTTGTCGTATTGTACACGACAGTTGTATTATTAAGTTGTATTTGAATTATGTACCATGTATCTGGCGACTCAAGATGGGTGATGTATACCTAATTTTGGGAGCGTCACAATGTAGGTTGCAAAGGCAACCTTTTGGGCCTCGACGACATTTGCTATTACAAAATGCCTTCTCAATCTCCCTAACCCACGTTTGGGCTTCGATAGGGTCCGTAGTTCTTTTGAACTCCGACGGACCCACACTCTTAAAGTCCTTAAATGTAGTAGCTCGTACTACACCAGGATTTACGGGGATATTATGTAAGACCCCAGCTTTTATAAATAAAGATGAATTTTCTATAAATAATATTTTTGAATATTATGGAATAATTTGATATAATGTTATAGTTGTGGGTAATATTTATACATTTTGCAAAGTATGCAAGTGGTTATATTATATTCGATTGGTCGGGGAATATTCGGTTTAGCAGGGAATATTCGTACAACTACTCAATCATTGGTGGACCCTAATGTAATTATTGTCGGACGGAGAAAGCGACAAAAATATTTTATTGAAATAACGGCGGAAGTTTTCTTAGTTGATCTTTGTTGAACTACTCGGTAGTAAAAGTATAGTAATACGTGTGGTTGCATAGTAGTTATTACGGTATTGATTATTGATGCTTATGTGAGAAGTCACTCGGTTTGATTCCATTATTGTCGATTAATAATATGAATTATTATAGTGATAATGACGTTTTGTTTTATTCGTATTATTAACGTAATAAAAGCGAAACATCTTTTATATAAAAATGTAATACTTTATTAAAGTTATTCTATAAATAAAATATATTATATTTTATTATGCATAGTGTTTTGCATAGGTTGCATAGTGTTTGCATAGTAAAATGTTTTTATATAAATAGAATATATTATATTTTATTTAAAAGATTTTGCTTTAAATATGGACCGTCGATTAAAGTAAATCAATCTGGATAGTTCATGGATTAATTACTATGCATTCTATTTACCTATAAATAGAAGCTCATTCCTTCATTATTTTCTTACGAATTCTTTGAAACTCTAGAGAGAGAAACTATAGAGAAAGAAGAAAAGTATTCGCTACTTCACTTTGCCAATATTCAGGTTCTTCTAAGGTAGGGAATATTATTTGTTGTACCCGTAAAGGGGTGTTATTCTTTGTATTCATGAAGAGAACTTCTTTTGTTATTCCATTCTTATTTATTACATTGGAATAACTTTGTATCTGTGAATCCCCTATACTTGGTGATCTTCTTCTTTTATTCCATTCTTCTATTATTCTGTTGGAACATCACATGCGTGTGTTTTACAAGGACACGGTTCCGCTCTTCTTTATTATTATTATTTGGAACATCATCATGCGTGTGTTTTACAGGACTGGTTAGTTATTTATTATTACATTGGAATAACTTTGCTATGGATTCTATCGCATGCATGGTGATTTCTTTTGTTATTACATTCTTTATTATACCCAGTTGGTTAAAACTTTGACTTCTATACTCCATGAAATTAGTGGAATATCCTTGACATTTTTGCGCTTCATCCGGTATCCTTTCATGGAAATATTCTTCTCGATATTCTTGAATTTTACTCTACAAAGCGAAGATCATGTCGACAGTTTGGATGTTATTAGTTCTGAATAACTTAATTCTTGAACTTGTTTTATTGAATTCTTATATCATTGTCATCATCCTTATGTTTTTTTTTTAAAGTCATCGTGGCTTTGTAGAGCATGGATGGACTTGGTATGATTATGAATTGAGGATTATTCGGTGTAATCATGACCGTATTGTTACAAATGATGTGGTAAAAGTCCTCGATGGTCGTAGTGCATTGATGGGACGATTGTTGGCATGATCATGACCATTAATGAATAACACAACTATTACGGGCCCGTAGTGCGGGAATAATTGTGGTCGTGATACTAAAGAATATCCTTGGCAGTAAAAGTGTAGGGGTGATTCGATGATGTGGATTATTTATTAAAGGCGAGTCTCACTATAATGATGATGAAAAACCATTTAAATCATAAAAGATAGTAGATTTTATTTTCTACTTGACTCTTTTAATGGATTGCTTGTTCCGCTGCAGTTAAACTTGATGTTTATTATATTTTATCAGTTTAACAATGTTGAAGGCTATTGATAATTTATTTACGCATTATCTTAGTCATAATATTTCTTCTTTGGGCTAGTTGAGCTCACCCTTACTTTCTTTTGTTCTCTTGAGGAAATGAGAACATAGTTGGGAAGAGTCGGAGAAGCAGAGTAATGGTCGAGAGGATAGCATTAGTAATCCTCACTATTACGTGAAATAGTGTGATAATAATTGTAATGAGGACTCCTTTTGAGTTTGTATAATATCTAGTAGACATTATTTGTATTCAAACTCACGGTTTATGTCGACATTGTATACCTACAGTTATATTAGTAAGTTGTATTTAAATTACGTACCATGTATCGACTACCCAAGATGGGTGATGTATACCTAATTTTGGGGCGTCACGATTGGTATCGAGCTTAGGATATGATCCTGGCTAAAATGTGAGAATAGTACTAGGAGGGGAGAGGCGGGGAATACCTTCGCTAGTATGACCTACCTAAGTTTATGTGCTATTTTATTGGTCGGTCAGAATATAAAGATAATTGTTACATGTCAATTAATCTTTTGTTTTGTGGCAGTATCTGAAAATGACATCTGAGAATGTTGAGAATAGCAATGGAGCACAGGCGATCGTTGATTCACCACATATCAATAATCAGGATAATGTGAATCAAGAAGGAGACAATCCTCATGCAAACAATAACACTGACCAAATGATGAATGATCAAATGTTCAGAGGCTTTATGCAATTTATGCAACAATGAAGAGAGCGACTCTCGTCCAAAACGTGGGTGAAAACCGAGAAACTCTCTCAAGGTCACCGCTAAACAATTCAAGGAGTTGGGACCACCGGAGTTTAAGGAGAGCCAAAACCACTTCAAGCGGAAGCATGGATAAAGCATGATTACCAAGATATTTGATGTCTTGGGATGCTCGAGGAGCAAAAGGTTCCCTTTCTCAGCCTTTTATGTTGCATGGAGAGGCGAGACATTGGTGGGAATCGGTAAAGCGTACTCAACTTCTTTCAGATCAAGATATCTTGGGAGAAGTTCGAGAAGTCATTCAACGAAAAATACTTTCCGAAAGTATTCGCCACATGAAGGAGGTGGAGTTTATCAAGTTGGAACAAAACAATATGACCGTGTCGCAATACGAGGCAAAATTTGTGGAGTTATCACGGTTTGCGTCCCACTTGGTGGATAATGAGGAGAGAATGGCGCGAATGTTTTTAAGAGGTTTGAAGTCGGAGATACATCAACATCTTATTTCTCATAAACTGTGTTTGTATTCAAATGTTGTAAATAGGGCTCAGTTAGTGGAGCGCGATAACGAGTCAACGCAACTAAAAGAGAGCATCCGACAAAATTATAATACCAACGAGAGTAGTCATCAAAGCGGTGACAACAAGCGTGGAGGGAATCAACAGGCCAGATACGGTAACCATTTCGGTGGTAATCAGGGCCAAAACAATAAGAATGGACATTTCAAGAAACGTAGATTCAACAATGATGGAAAGGCGTCCAAGACAAAGACCCGTTGTTAAGGAAGGAGAAAGACCACCTATTATATGCTTCAAATGCGAGAGAAGAGGGACACATCGGTCCGAAGCTGTGCCATCTTAGTCAAAGCATGTTATAATTGTGGAAGAGAAGGTCACTTAGCTCGATTTTGTCATTTAGCGAAGACAAATTCAACTAGGATGGAGGCACCAAAGGCCGTCCCAGAAAAGTCAAAATCGGTAGTGCAAGGGAGAGCGTTTGTTGTGACCTCCTAGAGAGCAAGGAACCCGAATGAGGTCATCACGGGTAAGCTTATCATAAACTCTAATGAAGTCTATACTTTATTTGATACCGGTTCTACCCATTCTTTTATTTCTCCTACTTGCGCTCATCGATTAAATTTGACTCCGGAGAAATTAGACTTTGACTTGTCTGTGAAAACTCCATTGGGAGAAACCTTCATTACATCCACTGTTTATAAGTCTTGTTTGGTTCAAATCGGTACCCTCACATTACCTGTCGATCTTATTTCATTAAAAATACTTGCATTTGACGTGATTCTAAGGGATTGATTGGTTAACTACTTATCATGCAAAAATTGATTGTTTTCGTAAGGTTGTTAGCTTTCATATTCCTAATCAACCTATTATGCGAATTCAAACGACCAAACCATTAAAATCAATCACGGTCATCTCAAGCCATAAAGCTATTCGTTTATTGAAAAACGGATGTCAAACTTTCTTAGCTCATGTCATGATTTAAACAAAAATAAATGGAGTTTTGAGCGATATTTCTATTGTTAATAAATTTCGACGTATTCCCAGAAGAACTTTCTGGCCTACACCCAGGCGTGAAATTGAATTTTGTATCGACCTTGAACCCAGATACAAAACCTATTTCCAAAGCCCCATATCGAATGGCTCCTATTGAACTTCAGGAGTTAAAGACCCAACTGCAAGAATTGTTAGACATTGGCTTTATTCGTCCTAGTACTTCTCCTTAGGGTGCTCCTGTTCTATTCGTGAAGAAGAAAGATGGGAGTATGCGACTTTGTATTGATTATCGGGAGTTGAATCATGTCACCATCAAAAATAGGTATCCATTGCCACATATTGATGACCTGTTTGACCAGTTGCAAGGTGCCAAATTCTTTTCAAAGATTGATCTTCATTTCGGATATCACCAATTGAAGATTAGAACCACTGACATTCCAAAGACGGCTTTCAGAACTCGGTACGGGCATTATGAATTCCTAGTCATGTCCTTTGGATTGACTAATGCTCTCGCCGCCTTCATGGATATGATGAACAAAGTATTCAAGGAATATTTAGATCACTTTGTGGTCGTCTTTATTGATGACATCCTTATTTATTCCAAAAGTAGTGAAGATCATGAGCAACACTTGAGGTCGACACTCTAAAAGCTTCGTGAATATAAGCTTTATGCCAAGTTGAAGAAATGCGAATTAAAGCAGAAGAAGTAGCATTCCTTGGGCACGTGGTATCAAGTCATGGAATATCTCATTGACCAAAGAAAGATTGAAGCTATTCAAAGTCGGGAACAACCTAAATCGATGTTAGAAATACGTAGCTTTCTCGGTTTAAATTTGGTTATTATCGGAGATTCGTGGAAGGATTTTCTCGAATCGCTACTCCATCGACTCAAATTGTCTCGAAAAAATACAAAGTTCGGTTGGAGCGAAGAATGAGAAGAGTTTTCAAGAACTCAAGGGAGACTTATTTCAAGACTGTTCGACAATACCATCCGCTCGGAGGATTTGTCATCTCTGATGATGCTTGGGCAAAGGGTTGGGATGTGTTCTCATGCAACATGGAAAAGTTATAGCCTATGCCTCATGACAACTCAAAGAATATGAGAGGAATTATCCTACTCAAGATCCGGAGTTAGTATTGTGTTGTCTTTGCACTTAAAATTTGGAGGCATTACTTGTATGGGGAGAAAGTGGAAATCTTTACGGATCATAAAAGCCTCAAATATCTCTTCACTCAAAAGGAACTCAACATGCGACAACGAAGTTGGCTTGAGGCTGATGAAAGATTATGATCATACCATCCAATACCATCCCGAAAAGCGAGCGTGGTAGGCGGCGCATTGAGTAGAAGATCGTATGCAAATGCGAGTGCGCGTTATTGTCAACACAAAGGCCCATTTTGTGTGACTTGTAAAGGATGGAGATAGAGTTAAAGACTCCAAGTACGCATGTGATGATAGAGAATATACGAGTAGAACCGACTTTAATCGATAAAGTTAAAGTTGCTCAAGCTACAGACCTGGAGCTGATGCATATGAGGAAGAAAGTGCAAGAGGGTGCTATGCCGGAAGCAAGAATCGATGAAGAAGGAATACTTCGAGTCAACTCCAAACTTTGTGTTCCTAACAACCCTGATTTAAAGTATAATATCATGATGGAGGCGCACAACACAACATTTGCAATCCATCCTGGGAGTACCAAAATGTATCATGATATTCGTCATACATTTTGGTGGAGCAATATGAAGAGAGAGATATAATTGTTTATCTCAAGGTGTTTAACTTGTCAACGAGTTAAAGCGAGCATCAAGTACCAAAAGGTCCATCAGTAACCACTTGAAATTCCGAATGAAAGTGGGAGCACATTACCATGGATTTCGTTCTGGGTCTTCCTAAGGTTTCTCAAGGCATTGATGCGATTTGGGTCATTGTTGATAGATTGACCAAGTCCGCTCATTTCTTACCGATCTGAGAAACTTATACACTTGAGCGTCTTGCTCGTATTTACATAAACGAGATTGTAAGGCGCATGGTATGCAGTATCCATAGTTTTCGATCGAGACCCAAGATTCACTTCACGATTTTGGGTTAGTTTGCAAAAAAGCTATGGCGCAGACTTACGATTTAGCTCGGCATATCATCCTCGACGGACGGACAATCGGAGAGGACTATTCAAACTCTTGAAGATCTATTAAGACTACTCGTGTCCTTGATTTCAAGGGAGTTGGAACAAGTTCTTACCATTGGTGGAGTTTTCCTACAACAACAGATTATCAAGCAAGTATTGGAATGGCTCCATTCAAGCGTTGTATGGAAGAAGTGTCGTTCTCAAAGATCTTTGGGATGAGGTGGGTGAACAACGTTGTTGGGACCGGAGTTGTACGTATGACTACTGAAAAAGATTCAAACGATCCGACAACATATAAAAACCTCACAAAATCGACATAAAAGAGTTATCTTGATCTTCATCGAAAGGACGTGGAATTTGATATAGGAGATCATGTGTTGTTAAGAGTTGCTCCATGGAAAGGAGTTACAAGATTTGGAAAAGAGGAAAACTTAATCCTCGATTCATCGGTCCATTTTAATCCTCAATCGAGTAGGAAGGCGTGGCCTATAGACTCGCTTTACCGCCAAATATGTCTCGTGTTCATAACATTTTTCACATATCCATGTTACGTAAATATGTGAAAGACCCGAACCATATTATAGAGTTAGAACCGGACGAAATTGTGGAAGATTAGGCGTATGAAGAGGTTCTGTTCAAATTTTGGATAAGAAAGAACATATTCTACGCTCAAGGTTATACCTCAAGTCAAAGTTTTGTGGAGGAACCACGATGTTGAGGAAATGACTTGGGAGTTAGAATCGAAATGAAATCAAGGTATCCTTACCTCTTGACATACCGTGTGCGTACCCTAATTTCGAGGGGTGAAATTTTATAAGAAGGGAGGTTGTAAGACCCAAATTTTTATAAATAAAGATGAATTTTCTATAAATATTATTTTGAATATTATGGAATAATTTGATATAATGTTATAGTTGTGGGTAATATTTATAAATTTTGCAAAGTATGCAAGTGGTTATATTATATTGGATTGGTTGGAGAATATTCGGTTTAGCAGGGAATATTCGTACAATGGCTCAATCATTGGTGGACCCCATAATGTAATTATTGTCGGATTGAGAAAACGACAAAAAATATTTTATTGAAATAACGACGGAAGTTTCACTGCTGTTAATCTTTGTTGAACTACTTTCTAGTAGTAAAAGTACAGTAATACGTGTGGTTGCATAGTAGCACACGGTATTGATTATTGATGCTTATGTGAGAAGTCACTCAGTTTGATTCCATTATTGTCGATTAATAATATGAATTATTATAGTGATAATGACGTTTTGTTTTATTCGTATTATTAACGTAATAAAACAGAAACATCTTTTTATATAAAACAGAATACTTTATTAAAGTTATTCTATAAATAAAATATATTATATTTTATTATGCATAGTGTTTTGCATAGGTTGCATAGTGTTTGTATAGTAAAATATTTTATATAAATAGAATATATTATATTTTATTTAAAAGATTTTGCTTTAAATATGGACCGTCAGATTAAAAGTAAATCAATCTGGACCGTTCATGGATTAATTACTATGCATTCTATTTACCTATAAATAGAAGCTCATTCCTTCATTATTTTCTTTTAATTCAATTGAAACTCTAGAGAGAGAAACTATAGAGAGAAAGAAGAAAAGTATTACGCTACTTCACTTTGCCAATATTCGGTTCTTCTAAGGTAGGGAATATTATTTGTTGTACCGTAAGGGGTGTTATTCTTTTGTATTCATGAAGAGAACTTCTTTTGTTATTCCATTCTTATTTATTCATTGGAATAACTTTTGTACGCTGGAATCCCCTATACTTGGTGATCTTCTTCTTTTATTCCATTCTTCTATTATTCTCGTTGGAACATCCTGCTCATGTGTTTTACAGGACTGGTTAAAATCTTTATTATTATTACATTTGCTGAACATCACGTCTCGTGTGTTTTACAGGACCGGTTCCGTTATTTATTATTACGTTGGAATAACTCGCCTGTCATGCGGTCCATCGCATGCATGGTGATTTCTTTTGTTATTACATTCTTTATTATACCCAGTTGGTTAAAACTTTGACTTCTATACTCCATGAAATTAGTGGAATATCCTTGACATTTGCGCTTCATCCAAAGATCCTTTCATGGAAATATTCTTCTCAAAGATTCTTGAATTTTACTCTACAAAGCAAAGATCATGTTGTCGATTTGGATGTTATTAGTTTCTGAATAACTTAATTCTTGAACTTGTTTTATTGAATTCTTATATCATTGTCATCATCCTCATGTTTTTTTTTTTTAAAGTCATCTATATTCTGTAGAGCATGGATGGACTTGGTATGATTATGATTGAGGATTATTGATTGTAATCATGATAGTAATGTTACAAATGATGTGGTAAAAGTCCTCTCAAATTGGTCAGTAGTGCATTGATGGATGATTGTTGGCATGATCATGACCATTAATGAATCTAGAACTATTCTTGGCCCGTAGTGCGGTGAATAATTGTGGTCGTGATACTAAAGAATATCCTTGGTAGAAAGTGCGGGGGTGATTCGATGATGTGGATTATTTATTAAAGTCGAGTCTCACCTATAACAAAGATGATGAAAAACCATTTAAATCATAAAAGATAGTAGATTTTATTTTCTACTTGACTCTTTTAATGGATTGCTTGTTCCGCTGCAGTTAAACTTGATGTTTATTATATTTTATCAGTTTAACAATGTTGAAGGCTATTGATAATTTATTCGCATTATCTTAGTCATAATATTTCTTACTGGGCTAGTTGAGCTTACCCTTTCTTTCACTGTTTTTCTTGGGAAATGAGAACATAGCTGGGATGAGTCGGGGAACGGAGTAATGGTCCAGAGGATAGCATTAGTAGTCCTCACTATTCTGTGAAATAGTGTGATAATAATTGTAATGAGGACTCCTTTTGAGTTTGTATAATATCTAGTAGACATTATTTTTATTCAAACTCACAGTTTATGTCGTATTGTACACGACAGTTGTATTACTAAGTTGTATTTAAATTCTGTACCATGTATCTGACTACCCAAGATGGGTGATGTATACCTAATTTTGGGGACGTCACATATTAGCCCCAGTTTGGTTAAACGCTGCGGTTAAAAGGTTCAAAAATTCCTGCATGGGGTTAACCGGACCTCCCTCCGGTTGATTCGTGTTCGCACCTTGGGTACGTGGTACTCTTCTTGGCGGCATTTTGCTATTACAATAAACCCATATTTCGTTATTATGCATTTCCTGTCCGTTAGTTATTATTCAATGCTAAATAATAGCTTAAAGATTCGTTACTCAACATTTTTCGAAAATTGAAAACTTATATTTATTCATTGTAGTATAATACTACATCAGTTACATAAAACAGCCTAAGATGGATACATTACTTTCTCGCTATTGCTTTCCAAAAATTGGGATTTACAAAAGACTACCCTTAATTATACAAAAGAGGGCTTTACGTCACTACTAGATAAACAAATATGTACATATCTAACTACTCTAACAACTACTCGATCATATCTGCCTTAAAGCATTCTCGAAATCTGCCTTGGCAAGACTTCCAGGTAATATCATATCGACGGTGATGCCGCTGCGTCGCCTCTATCTCTATAGGATACCCATTACCCTGAATGGAAATCCTCATGAGAACTCCTATGAATATAAGACATTCTCCCTATCTTCTGTTTCTTGGTCTTTAGCTCGCTCCTAAGCTCAAAGACCTCTTGTTTTAGCTCATGGACCTTGTCCTTAGCCAAAACTCTCTCGTCATGTTCATGTTCCCACATGGACTCCACGTCCGTCTTGTCCTCTATAACCGCTTGGAGCTTCGCCTTCAGCTCATTGACCTCCTGATAGTAATGTACATTCCTATCTATCACTGACATGAACAGTGACATCATCGACTCCCCTAGAGTTATCTTTGCTGCTATAGCCACTGGATTGAAGGATACTACCTCCACTTCTTCTTCCGAAATGTCGTCAAATACATACATGAGGTCTAAGCTTTCGGAGTCTCCAGACTCCACCACAACTATCTCAGGATCTGCTACTATGGGGTTCGGTATGATTTCTATCCGTTTCATCGACCCTTCATGACTACACTGTACATCTCTATTTTCACCTGACATCTACAATAACACAAAAGTTGATTAGTAAACGTCAATATAATAAAACACATAACATATATGATGCATTTTTATAAGGTTAACTTCCATCTTTTATTCTTTGACTTTTCTTAAGGTTATGACTTAAGGTTTTATTTCCCCCCTTAAGTTTTATAACCTAACGCGTTGATACCAACCTGTGACGCCCCCAAATCCGAGTATCTTCCAACCCGACAGATGGTTCTACACGGTGCTACAGTTCACATAAACATTTAATTGAAATGCCTCAAAATAACGGATATGTCTTATATATATATCAAAAGAATATTTACATTCCCCAGGTTCTTTACAACCAATACATTGTCTTTGTCATAATATCAATATTATACCTTACAAAATCTATACTATTACATATGCAATCTACGGGTTCGCTTTCGCCTTCCCTTTATCCTTACCGGATCCATCGGTCCATTCTGTCTTAGCTGCATTCATATGGTTCAAGAAAGAATGAGCCTAACTAGCTTAGCAAGTACAACAATTCCAAGAAAATAGCATGCTTGAAACATAGGAATCATATATCTTCAATAACTGGACAAGAGTTTCGAAGTATTATTTAAAATTCAAAATAACACTTCTTTTCATTCAAAATGTTTTACAACAACAATATTCAGTAAAACATCAATTCTGGTTCAAGATCGTAAGCATTTCATAAGTACTTTGAAAAGGACATCCCGACACGAGCACGTCTAGGTGATCAGCCTATAGTACTCTATGTTGATCAACACTACATTCATTAAACGTGTATACGTTTAAGTTGTGGCAACCTCATGTGCCTGTCATTTGACGACAAAATAGTTTGAGCATACACAATCTACTTTTGAAAACCACACCAATATTAGTTCGGTAAATCCTTATCAATACTTGATATAATAACATAGCATACGTCTAGCCAAAAGGATTGGCTTTGACATTCCTCAAATACTAACTCATGCAAAGAATACATGAATCACAAAGACTTGCCCAGATCGAACTGGAATAAGGGTTAGAGTACATGCCATTAGCGTCAGCTACAATTTATAACACGTGCACTTTACGTCTTTAAGGTCTCTACATTAGATGATAGCATAACATAGAACATTAGGTCATGAATGATCACACATGGTTCCTAAAGAATCTTACCCTACTTCTCAATCTAATTAAGTATTAGATTTGTTATTACAGGTTCCAGCTTTCCGTTAAGTCAATCTTACATTCATAAGTAATTAACTTAGTCTTAACCTTAAGTGTACATAATTAAGTTCTAATATGCCTTAACAATGTTTCATTAAAATCTTCATTTAATTGTTTATCAATTACTAACCATGCTCTATACGTAAACATTCATTATTGTCTTGGTCTTGAGGTCGGCATCATACGCCAGATTTTTACACTTTGGTGTCGTATATCGCGGCATCACCTATTCACGCCTAGAACTCCGGACTTAGCATCATGGCGGCGCGAGTCTCAATGTTAATGGTCGCACTGCGGCGCTACTCTCCAGAAGGTTATGGCTTTTCTCGGCCAATCTATGTAAATGCACATGGAAAGTAAAAATGGCCTTGGGCTTGCGCTTACGATTGCGACTCGTGGCACCGAGAAAATTTTTACAGACTTTAAATTTTGTGAGATTCCCGGACATGTAACTTCTTCGTTATAAGTCTGAATTGGCTAGTTCAAAAATTTTATCTATTCGACTTCGTTTGCTAAAATTTCACCTATTAGTTCAATTTTAACGAAAACGATAAACGTTCGTGAACGTTCAACGCTCGTTTCTTCGTTCTAAGTCGGAATCCGACAATATTCGAGTCTACAACTCTATAATGCCAAATATGACTTGCCTCCATCGAAAACCCATGTTTCCAATGTCAAAAACAAAATACGACTTCCATTCCGAGATTTTCATGAATTTAACGATTATCATCCAATCGTATAAATTCTGGCAAAACCTCAATACTAATCATTCTAAGTGGATTTTAATCAACATGTAGACATTACAAGTTACTTATTACACCAACTTATTATCAAAGTAGGTTTTGACTTATTTCACTTATTATCTACAATTCTCATGCTTATGATAACAAAGGCAATTCTTCATAAGTTCATTAACTTATTTATGTTCAAGTTGCTTATTCAACTATTTCGGCTTAAGCCCATTGTTTATCAACTTCTCTTATGTTCTTAACATCTAAGTTCATTAGTTACACTTCTCTTATCAACCTATCATGATAGAGATAGAATAGACAAGATCAATTACCTTTGATGATTACTTCACTTGCTTTGAAAATCTACTAAGGAAAGGTTAAGCTCAAAGTGCTTATTGACTCTAACAAATAAGTTGTTTATCTTGAGAGGAGTTGGATGAAAATTAAACAACCAGCTTAAGAAATAAAGCTTGGTATTTATAGGCAACTCAAAGTGAGGGCACTATGGACATTTAGGCCATCCCACCTCCTTAGTTAACCTCCTTACTATTCACTACTTTCACACTAAGTAAACTTGGCCATTATATTTAATTCTTGCTCACCACACAAAGGTCTTGGTCCCTACTTCACCCATGGGTTGCCCCATGGATCTCAATTAACTAATGGATCACCATTTTGGCTTAGTGCTTAATTCAATTAACTCATCTTTGGGCTTGTATTAATCTACCAAGGGCTTTATGTTATTACTACTTGGGCTTTAAGAATAATCCCACCTAGGTTTATACCTTTGAGCTTATGAACTTATATATATATACCAAGTTACATTAATACATTTCAATAAGTTATAACACATACATTCTCATTTTAAGTACGCATGCGAAATATTACGTTTTTCATACTTAGATTATTATTACATAATCCATCTCGTCTCGATATTCTAATGTTACGTATTTCTCGGAAATTCAAAAATAATTCCAAAGCGATAAATGGTGAATAGTGATTTTTGTAAACTTTCTCGAAAAACATTTATTTTCGTCTTGGAAATTCAAACACTTTAATTCACTCACGTGGTTCGAATACTACGATCTTCCTACGTTTCTAGGTTATAGAACGACATACATCTTATTAACACATATAATAACAAATAATATAATTTTATTCATTATTTAATTCTTTCAAATATTTTTACAAAGGATCCAAATTTCTCAGTCGTTACAATCAAGGGGTCATCCGAAATGGTTGAGTAACTGAAGAAGCTGAGTATCATGCTACACTCAACTGCACTTCAAGGATGATCACGCCAAGCTGCTAAGTAAAGAAGATGTCCAGAGCATGAAGACATCTTAGCGCCTCAAATACCACTCTAACAAACAAACAACTCGAAGTTGTGGACTGAGGGGTCCTTGTCTCGAGGGACTAAATAAAGTTCCAAGCTCATTGGGCTTGAAGAGTTCCTAGGAACTAGAGGAGTTCCAAGGTCGCTGGCCTTGAAGAGTTCTTAGTGAATGAAGTCCCAAGGTGGCGGGCTGAAGGAATCTTAGTGATTCGTGGTGCCGCCTTCCTTAGTGGAAATCTCGCTAGTTGAAAGCGTAAGAGTGGATTAGGAGCTTGAGTCTCTGAACCACTTAAAACCCCTTGTGTCTTTTACATTATGTCATTTACATTATGTACTATAACTGCTATAACTGCTATGTATGTTCTAACTACTTACAACCGAACTAACTCTATGAACAATATATGTATGATTATGAATATATCAATGATGGGGATCTTTTACTTATTCCGCTGTTCTTGAAAAGATTCTTCTGTTTGTTGTGACGCCCCCAAAATCGGTATACATCACCTATTCCGAGTCGCCAAATACATAGTACAAAATTCAAGTACAACTTAATTATACAATAGTCGTGTAAAATATGACTAAACATATGCTGTGAGTTTTAACACAAATATTGTCATCTAGACAATATACAAACTCAATGGGGTCCTCATTACATTTATTATCACACTATTTCACAGAATAGTGAGGACTACTAATGCTATCCTTTGGACCGTCACTCCGTTCCCCGACTAGTCCCTGCTACGGTCTCATTTCCTGAAGAGAACAGTGAAAGAAAGGGTGAGCTCAACTAGCCCAGTAAGAAATATTATGACTAAGATAAAGCAGAATAAATTATCTTTAGTCTTCAATAGTGTTAAAATGATACAATATAACAAACATCAAGTTTAACTGTAGTGGAACAAGCAATCCATTAAAAGAGTCAAGTAGAAAATAAAATCTACTATCTTTTATAATTTAAAAGGTTTTTCATCACTTTTATTGCTGGGACTCAGCTTAATAAATAATCCACATCATCGAATCACCCCTGCACTACGGCCAAGGATATTCTTTAGTATCACGACCATAATTATCCATGCACTACAGGCCAAGAATATTTGTGTATTTATTAATGGTCATGATCATGCCAACAACTGTCCATCAATGCACTACGGGCCAATGAGGACTTTTACCACATCATTTGTAACATTAAGGTCATGATTACACTGAATAATCCCTGGTCATAATCATACCAAGTCCATCTATGCACTACAGGCCATAGATGACTTTCAAAAAATATAAACATGAGGATGATGACAATGATATAAGAATTTAATAAAACAAGTTCAAGAATTAATTTATCCAGGAACTAATAATGTTAAAATTGTCAACATGATACTGCTTTGTAGAGTAAAATTCAAGAATGCTCAGAAGAATATTTCCATGAAAAGATACTGGATGAAGCGCAAATATCATGGATATTCCACTAATTTCATGGAGTATAGAAGTCAAAACTTTAACCAACTGAGTATAATAAAGAATGGAATAACAAAAGAAATCACCATGCATGCGGTATCAAGATGACAAAGTTATTCCAATGAGAATACTAATAAGGACGGAATCAGTCCCACAGAAATGCAGATAGGATATTCCAATGTAATAATAATAAAGATGGAACCAGTACGACGTAAAATGCATGCATGCATGTGATATTCCAATGTAATAATAAAGAATGGAATAACATAAGTTCTCTTCATGAATACAAAAGAATAACACCCTTACGAAAGTACAACAAATAATATTCCCTACCTTAAGAAGAAGAGTATCTTGGATATATAAGTAGTGAAGTAGCGAGAATACTTTCTTCTTTTCTCTCTATAGTTTATCTCTCTAGAGTTTCAAAGTGAATTCCTAAGAAATAATGAAGGAATGAGCTTCTATATATAGAAAAATGGAATTTGATAGTAACTAACTCATGAAGCGGTCAGATTGATTTACTTTAATCTGACTATCCATATTTAAAGAATTTTTTTAAATAAAATATAATATATTCTATTTATAATCTAATAAAACGAATAACTTTATAAAAGATTTTACTATGCAAATACTATGCAGCACTATGCAAACACTATGCATAATAAAATCTAATATATTCTAGTTATTGTCTAATAAAACAGATAACTTTATTAAAGTATTATGTTTTATATAAAAAGATTTTACTATGCGTACACTATGCAACACTATGCATAATAGAATATAATATATTCTATTTATAGAATAACTTTATAAAAGTATTACATTATATATAAAAGTTTTTCCTGCTTTTTATTACATTACCAATAAAACAAAACCGAGTGACTTATCACATAAGCTTCAATAATTAATACCGTGTACTACTATGCAACCCAGATTATTATTGTATTTTTAACACCTTAGGGTGTTTCAACGAGTTAACAGTAAAACTTCCGCCGTTATTTTCATAAAGTATTTTTGTCGTTTTCTCAATCAAAATAATAATTCCGTTAATGGGGTCCACCAATGATTGTCTTAGTTATACGAATATTCTCTCGTTAAAACGAATATTCCCCACCAATTGAATATTATATAACAACTTGCGGACTTTGCAAAATTTATAAATATTACCCACAACTATAACATTATATCAATTTCACTCCATAATATTCATAAATAATATTTATAGAAAATTTATCTTTATTCAAAAAGTTGGGGTCTTACAACCTCCCCTTCTTATGAAATTTCGCCCTCGAAATTAGGGTACGTACCTACTATATCGAAGAGGTAAGGATACCTTGACTTCATTTCAGATTCTAACTCCCAGGTCATTTCCTCAACATCGTGGTTTCTCCACAAAACTTTGACTTGAGGTATAACCTTGGAGCATAGAATATGTTCCTTCTTATCCAAGATTTGAACATGAACCTCTTCATATGTTAAATCTTCCGCTATTTCGTTTGGTTCTAACTCAATAATATGGTGCGGGTCTTTCACATATTTACGTAACATAGATATGTGAAAACGTTATGAACACGAGACATACTTGGCGGTAAAGCGAGTCTATAGGCCACAGTTCCTACTCGATCGAGGATTAAAAATGGGTCGATGAATCAAGGATTGAGCTTTCCTGTCTTTCCAAATCTCGTAACTCCTTTCCATGGAGCAACACGTAACAACACATGATCTCCTATATCGAATTCCACGTCCTTTCGATGAAGATCAGCATAACTCTTTTGTCGATCTTGTTAGGTTTTTATACGTTGTCAGATCGTTTGAATCTTTTCCGTAGTCATACGTACCAACTCCGGTCCCAACAACGTTGCTTCACCCACCTTATCCCAGCATACTGGAGAACGACACTTTCTTCCATACAACGTCTCAAATGGAGCCATGCCAATGCTTGCTTGATAACTGTTGTTGTAGGAAAACTCCACCAACGGTAAGAACTTGTCCCAACTTTCCTTGAAGTCAAGAACACAGAGTCTTAATAAATCTTCTAGAGCTTGAATAGTCCTCTTTGATTGTCCGTCCGTCTGAGGATGGTATGCCAAACTAAATCGTAAATCCGTGCCCATAGCTTTTTGCAAACTAACCCAAAATCGTTAAGTGAATCTTGGGTCTCGATCAGAAACTGTGGATACTGGCATACCATGCAGTCTTACAATCTCGTTTATGTACATACGAGCAAGACGTTCAAGTGTATAAGTTTCTCGTATTGGTAAGAAGTGAGCAGACTTGGTCAATCTATCAACAATGACCCAAATTGCATCAATGCCTTGAGAAACCTTGGGAAGGCCAGTAAGAAAATCCATGGTAATGTGATCCCACTTCCATTCTGGAATTTCAAGTGGTTGCAATGGAGCTTTTGGTACTTGATGCTCTGCCTTGACTCGTTGACAAGTTAGATACCTTGAGATACACAACGCTATCTCCCTCTTCATATTGCCCCACCAAAATGTATGACGAAGATCATGATACATTTTGGTACTCCCAGGATGGATTGCAAATGGTGTGTTGTGCGCAACACAAAGTCTGGAGTTGACTCGAAGTATTCCTTCATCATCGATTCTTGCTTTCAACATAGCACCTTCTTGCACTTTCTTCCTTATACGCATCAGCTCCAGGTCTGTAGTTTGAGCAGCTTTAACTTTATCAATTAAAGTCGGTTCTACTCGTATGTTCGCCATCATCACATGGGTCCTTGGAGTCTTTAACTCTATTTCCATCCTTTGCAAGTCACACAAAATGGGCCTTTGCGTTGTCAATATTGCACTCGCATTCAAGATATGATCTTCTACTCAATGCGTCAGCTACCACGTTCGCTTTTCCAGGATGGTATTGGATGGTATGATCATAATCTTTCAACAGTTCAAGCCAACGTCGTTGTCGCACATTGAGTTCCTTTTGAGTGAAGAAATATTTGAGGCTTTTATGATCCGTAAAGATCTCCACTTTCTCCCTATACAAGTAATGCCTCCAAATCTTTAGTGTGAAGACAACAACTGCCATCTCTAGATCATGAGTAGGATAATTTCTCTCATATTCTTTGAGTTGTCGTCAGGCATAGGCTATGACTTTCCCATGTTGCATGAGAACACATCCTAACCCTTTGCCCGAAGCATCACTGTAGATGACAAATCCCTCTTAACCAGATGGTATTGTCAGAATATGTGCTGAAATGAATCTCCTCTTGAGTTCTTGAAAACTCTTTTCACATTCCTCGCTCCAACCGAACTTTGTATCTTTCCGAGTCAGCTGAGTTAGTGGAGTAGCGATTCGAGAAAACCCTTCTATGAATCTCCGATAATAACCAGCTAAGCCGAGAAAGCTACGTACTTCGGTCACTGATTTAGGTTGCTCCCACCTTTGAATAGCTTCAATCTTTGCTGGGTCGAAAGATATTCCATGACTTGATACCACGTGCCCAAGGAATGCTACTTCCTAAAGCCAGAACTCGCATTTCTTCAACTTGGCATAAAGCTTATATACACGAAGCTTTTGGAGTATCAGCCTCAAGTGTTGCTCATGATCTTCACGGCTTTTGGAATAAATAAGGATGTCATCAATAAAGACGACCACAAAGTGATCCAAATATTCCTTGAATACTCGGTTCATCATATCCATGAAGGCAGCAAGAGCATTAGTTAATCCAAAGGACATGACTAGGAATTCATAATGCCCGCATCAATTTCGAAAGTCGCTTTGGAATGTCATCGGTTCTAATCTTCAATTGGTGATATCCGGAACGAAGATCAATCTTTGAAAAGAATTTGGCTCCTTGTAACTGGTCAAACAGGTCATCAATACGTGGCAATGGGTACTTATTTTTGATGGTGACATGATTCAACTCCAGATCATCTTTCTTCTTCACAAATAGAACAGGAGCACTCCAAGGAGAAGTACTAGGGTGAATAAAGCCAATGTCTAACAATTCCTGCAGTTGAGTCTTTAACTCCTGAAGTTCCATAGGAGCCATTAGATATGGGGCTTTGGAAATGGGTTTTGTACCGGGTTCAAGGTCGATACAAAATTTAATTTCACGCTCTGGTGGTAGGCCAGGAAGTTCTTCAGGGAATACGTCAGGAAATTCATTAATAATAGAAATATCATTCAAAACTGACGTATTTTTTATTAGATCCGTGACATGAGCTAAGAAAGCTTGACATCCATTTTTCAATAAATGAATAGCTTTATCGCTTGAGATGGCACTGATTGATTTTAATGGTTTGGTGGCTTGAATTCGCATAACAGGTTGGTTAGGAATATGAAAGCTAACAACCTTACAAAAATAATCAATTTTTGCATGATGAGTAGTTAACCAATCAATCCCTTGAATTATGTCAAATGCAAGTATTTTCAATAAAATAAGTTCGACAGGTAATGTGAGGGTACCGATTTGAACCAAACAAGACTTATAAACCGTGGATGTAATGAAGGTTTCTCCCAATGGAGTTTCAACAGATAAGTCAAAGTCCAATTTATCCGAAGTTAAATTTAAACGTTGAGCGCAAGTAGGAGAAATAAAAGAATGGGTAGAACCGGTATCAAATAAGGTATAAACTTCGCTAGAGTTTATGATAAGCTTACCCGTGATGACCTCGTTCGGGTTCCTTGCTTTCTGGGAGGTCACAACAAATGCTCTCCCTTGCACTACCGGCTTTGACTTTTTTGGGATGGCCTTTGGTGCCTCCATCCTAGTTGAACTTTTCTTCGGTGAACGACAAAATCGGGCTAGGTGACCTTCTCTTACACAATTATAACATTCTTTGGACGGAATCGCGCAGTTTGAACTGATGTGTCCCTCCCCTCCGCATTTGAAGCATATGATAGGTGGTCGTTCTTCTTCCTTAACAACAGGTGCTGGTGCAGACGTCTTTCCATCATTGATGAATCTCCTCTTCTTGAAATGTCCATTCTTATTGTTTTGGCCCTGATTGCCACCGAAGTGGTTACCATTTCTAGCCTAT
The DNA here is from genome assembly GCA_020205615.1 of Panax quinquefolius. Lineage (NCBI taxonomy): Eukaryota > Viridiplantae > Streptophyta > Magnoliopsida > Apiales > Araliaceae > Panax > Panax quinquefolius. The sequence continues at coordinate 26,194,823 of CM035167.1, forward strand.
TGATTTCCTCCATGCTTGTTGTCACTGCTTCGATGACTGCTCTCACTAGTATTATCACTTTGTCGGTTGCTATCTTTTGGTTGCGTTGACTCATTATCGCGCTCCACTAACTGTGCCCTATTTACAACATCTGAATACAAACACAGTTTATGAGAAATAAGAAATTGACGTATCTCCGTCTTCAAACCTCTTAAAAACATATACGTCATTCTCTCTTCATTATCAACTAAGTGGGACGCAAACCGGGATAACTCGATAAACTTGGCTTCGTACTGCGACACGGTCATGTTATTCTGCTCCAGCTTGATGAACTCTACACCTCTTTCATGTGACAAATACTTTCGGGAAAGTATTTGTCGTTGAATAGTTCTTGGAACTTCTCCCAAGACATCTTTAGTGTGGCAGGTTGAGTATGTTTTACTGATTCCCACCAGTAATCTACCTCTCCTCGTAATATAAAGGTGGCAAATGGCACCTTTTGCTCCTCGGAGCATCCCAAGACATCAAATATCTTGGTGATATGCTTTATCCATGCTTCCGCCTTAAGTGGTTTTGGGTCTCCAATAAACTCCGGTGGTCCCAGCTCCTTGAACTGTTTAGCGGTGACCGTCCGAGAGTTTCCAGTGTTTCCACCTGCATTTTGGACAGGACCCGCTCTTGCCTGATTTTGTATGAATTGTATAAAACCTCTGAACATTATATCGTTCGTCATCTGGTCAGTGTTGTTGTTTGCCTGAGGATTGTCGCCTTCCTGATGCACATTATCCTGATTATTGATCTGTCGAGACTCATGGTCTCCTGTGCTCCATTGCTATTTTCAACATTCTCGGATGTCATTTTCAGATACTGCCACAAAACAAAGGTTAATTAACATATAACATATTATCCATATACTCTGACCGACCAATTAAATACCAAATAAACTTAGGTAGGTCATACTATAAAATTAATTCCCCGTCTCTCCCCTCCTAGTTTTAGTCTCACATTTTAGTCAGGGATCATATCCCTAAGCTCTGATACCAACTGTGACGCCCCCAAAATCGGTATACATCACATATTCTGAGTTGCCAAATATATGGTACAAAATTCAAATACAACTTAATTATACAACAGTCGTGTAAAATATGACTAAACATATGCTGTGAGTTTTAACACATATATTGTCATCTAGACAATATACAAACTCAATGGGGTCCTCATTACATTTATTATCACACTATTTCACAGAATAGTGAGGACTACTAATGTTATCCTCTGGACCATCACTCTGTTCCCCGACTAGTCCCTGCTACGTTCTCATTTCCTGAAGAGAACAGTGAAAGAAAGGGTGAGCTCAACTAGCCCAGTAAGAAATATTATGACTAAGATAAAGCAGAATAAATTATCTTTAGTCTTCAATAGTGTTAAACTAATACAATATAACAAACATCAAGTTTAACTGCAGCGGAACAAGCAATCCATTAAAAGAGTCAAGTAGAAAATAAAATCTACTATCTTTTATGATTTAAAAGGTTTTTTTATATTTTTTATCGCTGGGACTCAGCTTAATAAATAATCCACATCATCGAATCACCCCTGCACTACGGCCAAGGATATTCTTTAGTATCACGGCAACAATTATCTATGCACTACGGGCCAAGAATATTTGTGTATTCATTAATGGTCATGATCATGCCAACAACTGTCCATCAATGCACTACGAGCCAATGAGGACTTTTACCACATCATTTGTAACATTACTACTATTATTACAATTAAGAATAATCCTCGTCATAATCATACCAAGTCCATCTATGCACTACAGGCCACAGATGACTTTCAAAAAATATAAACACGAGGATGATGACAATGATATAAGAATTCAATAAAACAAGTTCAAGAATTAATTTTGTGAGACCCCAGATTTTATGAATAAAGATTTTATTTTCTCAAAATATTTTTTTTGAATATTATGGTGTGGATTTGATATAATGTTATAGTTGTTGGTAGTATTTATAAATTTTACAAAGTATGCAAGTTGTCATAATATATTCGATTGGTCGGGGAATATTTCTTTTATCAGGGAATATTAGTGCAACGGCACAATCATTGGTAGATCCCACAACAGAATTATTGTCGGAATGTGAAAACGACAAAAATATTTTTATGAAAATAACAGCGGAAGTTTTACCGTTAATATTGTTGAACTACTTCAGTAGTAAAGTACAAAGAATACGCGTGGTTGCATAAGTAGCATACCAGTATTGATTATTGATGCTTACGTGATAAGTCACCGCTTTTGTTATTGGTATTATTAATGTAATAAAATGTAATACTTTTATAAAGTTATTCTATAAATAGAATATATGATATTCTATTACGATAGTGTTAAGATATAGTGTCTCAGATAGTATTTTGCATAGTAAAATCTTTTATATATAAAATGTAATACTTTTATAAAGTTATTCTATAAATAGAATATATTATATTTTATTATGCATAGTGTTTGCATAGTATTTTGCATAGTAAAATCTTTTTATATAAAATAAAATACTTTTTATAAAGTTATTTGTTTAATTAGACAATAATTAGAATATATTATATTTTATTATTATGTAGTGTTTGCATAGTACTACATAGTGTTTCCATAGTAAAATCTTTTATAAAGTTATTCATTTTATTAGAATATAAATAGAATATATTATATTTTATTTAAAAGATTTTTCTTTAAATATGGATCGTCAGATTAAAGTAAATCAATCTGGACCGTTCATGAGTTAGTTACTATGCAATCCATTTTTCTATAAATAGAAGCTCATTCATTCATTATTTTCTTACTTAATTCAATCAAACTCTGGGAGAGATAAACTGTAGAGAGAAAGAAGAAAGTATTTTGCTACTTCACTACTTATATATCCAGTACTCATCTTCTTAAGGTAGGGAATATTATTTGTTGTACTCGTAAGGGGTGTTATTCTTTTGTATTCATGAAGAGAACTTATGTTATTCCATTCTTTATTATTCTGTTGGAATATCCTGTCTGTGCATTTTACGTCGGACCTGGTTCCGTCTTTATTATTATTCTATTGGAATATCCTGTCTGTGTGTTTTACACCAGACCTGGTTCCGTCTTTATTATTATTCCGTTGGAATATATTGTCTGTGTGTTTTACACCGGACTTAGTTTCGTCTTATTATTATTCTGTTGGAACATCCTGTCTGTGTGTTATACACCGGGTCTGGCTCCGTCTTTATTATTCTATTGGAACATCTTGTCGGTGCAAATTTTTGCCCGACTTTCGGTTTTTGTTATTAGTATTCTCGTTTGAATAACCGCATCATGCTAAGCAACCGCATGCATGGTGATTTCTTTTGTTATTCCATTCTTTATTATACTCGGTTGGTTAAAGTTTTGACTTCTATACTACATGAAATTAGTAGAATATCCTTGATATTTTTGCGCTTCATCCAAAGATCTTTTCATGGAAATATTCTTCCGATCATTCTTGAATTTTACTCTACAAAGCAAGATTATGTCGATAATTTGGACATTATTAGTTCTCGGATAAATTAATTCTTGAACTTGTTTTATTGAATTTTATATCATTGTCATCATCCTTATGTTTATATTTTGTTGAAAGTCATCTGTGGCCTCAAAGTGCATAGATGGACTTGGTATGATTATGACCATGGATTATTCTAAGTATAATCATAACCGTAATGTTACAAATGATGTGGAAAAAGTCCTCATTGGCCCGTAGTGAAATGATGGACAGTTTTTGGCACGATCATGACTATGGATTTTCTTTGGCTGTAGTGCAAAGATGAATTATTTTATGGCATGATTAGGACCGTTGATGAAAACATGATTATCTTTAGTCGTAGTGCATGGATAATTCGTGGTCGTGATACTAAAGAATATCCTTAGCCGTAGTGCAGGGGTGATTCGATGATGTGGATTATTTATTAAGCTGAGTCCCAGCGATAAAAGTGATGAAAAACCTTTTAAATCATAGAAGATAGTAGATTTTATTCCCTACTTGACTCTTCTAATGGATTGCTTGTTCCGCTGCATTTAAACTTGATGTCTATTGTATTTTATCAGTTTAACACTGTTGAAGGCTAACGATAAATTATTCTGCATTATCTTAGTCATAATATTTCTTACTGGGCTAGTTGAGCTCACCCTTTCTTTCACTGTTCTCTTCAGGAAATGAGAACATAGCTGAGAATAGTTGGGGAATAGAGTGATGGTCCTAGATGGTGCATTAGTTGTCCTCACTATTCTGTGAAATAGTGTGATAATAATTGTAATGACGACTCCTTTTGAGTTTGTATACTCTCTAGTAGACAATATTTATATTCAAACTCATAGTTTATGTTTTGTCGTATTGTACACGACAGTTGTATTATTAAGTTGTATTTGAATTCTGCAGCATGTATTTGGAGATTCAAGATGGGTGATGTATACCTAATTTTGGGGGTGTCACAGTTGGTATCAGAGCTTAGGGATATGATACCTGGCTAAGATGTGAGACTAGAACTAGGAGGGGAGAGACGGGGAATTCCTTCGCTAGTATTACCTACCGAAGTTTATTTGGTATTTAATTTGTCGGTCATAATATAGGGATAATATGTTACATGTCAATTAACCTTTGTTTTGTGACTTTGTTTGAAAATGGCATATGAAAATGCTGAGATAAGCAATGAAGCACATGAGACCGTTGAGTCAGCTCAACCAAAAGGTAACGACCAACAACACGATAATAATCATACCGGTGGCAACAACCATTGGAACAATGATAACCATCGTGGGGGAAATTATCATGCCAAGAATGGTAACCACTTCGGTGGTAATCATGGCCAAGATAATAGAAGTGGGAATTTCTAGAAGAGAATGTCACCTAGCTCAATTTTATCGAAGTCAAGTCTAGCTGGGATAGTGATGCCAAAAGATGTCTCAGACAAGTCAAAGCCGGTAGTATAAGTGAAAGCGTTTATCAAGGAACCTGAACGAGGTTATTACGGGTAAGTTAATCATAAGCTCTTGCGAAGTCTATACCTTATTAGATACCGGTTCTACCTATTATTTTATCTCTCTTTCTTGCGCTCAACATTTAAATTTAACTCCGGAGAAGTTAGACTTTGACTTATTGGTTGAAACTTCGTTAATAGAAACCTTCGTTACATCCACTATTTATAAATCTTGTTTAATTCAAATTGACACTTTCACATTACCTGTTAATCTTATCTCTTTGAAAATACTTGCCTTTGATGCAATTTTTGGAAACGATTGGTTAACTACTCATCATGCTTTTCGTAAGGTTGTTAGCTTTCATACTCCTAACCAACCTGTTATGCGAATTCAAAGTAACCAAACCACTAAAGTCAATCATTCTCATATCAAGCCATAAGTAAAGAGCCGCGATTCTTTCGTTGTTGACTTCCTTGTGTGGGATGCACCGAAGCCAGACTTTTCGTAAGAGACGTTGTGAATGACGATGTCAAGTTGATAGGTATCAATGTCACGTGTTATCCAAGTCTTGGATGAGAGTCACAGTTTTGAATGATATTTCTATTGTTAATAAATTTCTTGACGTATTTTTGAAGACTTCCTGGTCTACTCCAGAGCGTGAAATAGAATTTTGTATTGACCCCAGTACAAAACCCATTTCTTAAACCCTTAAATATTTGTTCAACTAAAGCGAACGTAACATGAGCCAAAGACGTTGGCTCGAGCTGTTGAAGATTACGATCGTACCATTCAATATCATCGTGGAAGTGCGAACGTGGTAGCTGACGCGTTGAGTAGAAGATCGTATGCGAGTGCGATGTTGTTAACACAAAGACCCATTTCGTATAACTTACAAATGATGAAGATAGAGTTAAGGACTCTAGGGACCCACGTGAAGATAACGAATATACGAGTAGAATCGACTTTAATCGATAACGTTAAAGCCATTCAAGCTACACACCCGGAGCAGATGAATGTGAGGAAAAAGGTTCAAGAGGGCGTTATTCTAGAAGCAAGAATCGACGAAAAGAGGAAATCTCAACCCTCGATTTAATTGGCCCATTTGAAATCCTCGATGAAGTAGGAACTGTGGCCTATAGACTCGTTTTACCGCCAAGTATGTCACGTATTCATAATGTTTTTAACGTATCGATATTACGTAAATATGTGGACGATCCGAACCACATTATAAATTTAGAATCGGACGAGATAGCAAAAGATTTAACGTATGAGGAGATACGTGTTAAAATCTTAGATAAGAAGGATCGTATTGAACACTAAAAGGTTATACCTCAAGAATTAGAATCTGAAATAAAGTCAAGAGATCCTCACCTCTTCGGTATACCAGGTACGTGCGTAAATTTTGAGGGAAAAATTTTATAAGGAGGGGAGATTGTAAGACCCCAGATTTTATGAATAAAGATTTTATTTTCTCAAAATATTTTTTTTGAATATTATGGTGTGGATTTGATATAATGTTATAGTTGTGGGTAGTATTTATAAATTTTGCAAAGTATGCAAGTTGTCATATTATATTCGATTGGTCGGGAAATATTTGTTTTATCAGGGAATATTAGTGCAACGGCACAATCATTGGTAGATCCCACAACGGAATTATTGTCGGAATGAGAAAAAAACAAAAATATTTTTATGAAAATAACGGTGGAAGTTTTACCGTTAATACTGTTGAATTGAACTACTCGGCAAAGTAAAAAGTACAAGAATGTCGCTGCGTGGTTGCATAATATACATTTATATTGATTATTGATGCTTACGTGATAAGTCACTCGCTTTTTGTTATTGGTATTATTAATGTAATAAAATGTAATACTTTTATAAAGTTATTCTATAAATAGAATATATTATATTCTATTATGCATAGTGTTGCATAGTGTCTCATAGTATTTTGCATAGTAAAATCTTTTTATATAAAAATGTAATACTTTTATAAAGTTATTCTATAAATAGAATATATTATATTTTATTATAGTGTTTTTATAGTAAAATCTTTTTTATATAAAACAAAATACTTTTATAAAGTTATTTGTTTTATTAGACAATAATTAGAATATATTATATTTTATTATGCATAGTATTTGCATAGTGCTCGTGATAGTGTTTGCATAGTAAAATTTTTATAAAGTTATTCATTTTATTAGATTATAAATAGAATATATTATATTTTATTTAAAAGATTTTCTTTAAATATGGATCGTCAGATTAAAGTAAATCAATCTGGACTGCTCATGAGTTAGTTATTATGCAGCCCATTTTTCTATAAGTAGAAGCTTATTCATTCATTATTTTCTTACGAATTCACTGAAACTCTAGAGAGATAAACTATAAAGAGAAAGAAGAAAGTATTCTGCTACTTCACTACTTATATATCCAGTACTCATCTTCTTAAGGTAGGGAATATTATTTGTTGTACTCGTAAGGGGTGTTATTATTTCTTATTCATGAAGAGAACTGTTGTTATTCCATTTCTTATTATTCTGTTGGAATAACTTGTATATGCGGTCTACCCTATACTTGGTGACATTCTTCTATTATTCTGTTGGAACATCCTGTCTGTGTATTTTACACCGGACCTGGTTCCGCCTTTATTGTTATTTCGTTGGAATATCCTGTCTGTGTGTTTTACACCGGACCTGGTTCCGTCTTATTATTATTCTATTAGAACATCCTGTCTGTGTGTTTTACACCGGACTTGGTTCCATCTTTATTATTCTGTTGGTACATCCTATCGGTGCAAATTTTGTTTGACCTGGTTCCGTTGTTATTATTCTGTTGGAATAACCTGTCTATGTGAAGTACTGCATGCATGGTGATTTCTTTTGTTATTCCATTCTTTATTATACTCAGTTGGTTAAAGTTTTGACTTCCATACTCCATGAAATTAGTAGAATATCCTCGATATTTGCGCTTCATCCAAAGATCTTTTCATGGAAATATTCTTCCGATCATTCTTGAATTTTACTCTACAAAGCAAGATCATGTTCGACAATTTGGACGCGTTATCGGTTCCTAGATAAATTAATTCTTGAACTTGTTTTATTGAATTCTTATATCATTGTCATCATCCTCATGTTTATATTTTGTTGAAAGTCATCTATGGCCTGTAGTGCATAGATGGACTTGGTATGATTATTACCAAGGATTATTTGATATAATCATAACCGTAATGTTACAAATGATGTGGAAAAAGTCCTCATTGGCCCGTAGTGCATTGATGGACAGTTTTTGGTATGATTATGACTATGGATTCTCTTTGGCTGTAGTGCAAAGATTAATTATTTCGAGGCATGATCAGGACCGTTGATGAAAACATGATTATCTTTAGTCGTAGTGCATGGATAATTCGTGGTCGTGATACTAAAGAATATTCTTAGCCGTAGTGCAGGGGTGATTCGATGATGTGGATTATTTATTAAGCTAAGTCCCAGCGATAAAAGTGATGAATAACCTTTTAAATCATAGAAGATAGTAAATTTTATTCCATACTTGACACTTTAATGGATTGCTTGTTGGGCTGCAGTTAAACTTGATGTCTATTGTATTTTATCAGTTTAACACTGTTGAAGGCTAACGATAAATTATTCTGCATTATCTTAGTCATAATATTTCTTACTGGGCTAGTTGAGCTCACCCTTTCTTTCATTGTTCTCTTCAGAAAATGAGAACGTAGCTGGGAATAGTCGGGGAACAGAGTGATGGTCCTAGATGGTGCAATAGTAGTCCTCACTATTCTGTGAAATAGTGTGATAATAATTGTAATGACGGCTCTTTTTGAGTTTGTATACTCTCTAATAGACAATATTTTTATTAAAACTCACAGTTTATGTTTTGTCGTATTGTACACGACAGTTGTATTATTAAGTTGTATTTGAATTCTGTACCATGTATCTGGCGACTCAAGATGGGTGATGTATACCTAATTTTGGGGGCATCACAAATTTATCCAGGAACTAATAATGTCCAAATTCAAGAATTCTCAGAAGAATATTTCCATGAAAAGATACTGGATGAAGCGCAAATATCAAGGATATTCCACTAATTTCATGGAGTGTAGAAGTCAAAACTTTAACCAACTGAGTATAATAAAGAATGGAATAACAAAAGAAATCACCATGCATGCAGATTTCAGATGTATAAAAGTTATTCTAATGTAATACTAATAAGGACTTTTAATCAGTCCCAAGTAAAATGCATAGATGAGGATATTCCAATGTAATAATAATAAAGACGGAACTGTGTCCCACAGAAAACGCATGCATGTGATATTCCAATGTAATAATAAAGAATGGAATAACATAAGTTCTCTTCATGAATAAAAAGAATAACACCCTTACAAGGATAACAAATAATATTCCCTACCTTAAGAAGAAGAGTCATGGATATATAAGTAATAAGAAGTAGCAAAATACTTTCTTCTTTCTCTCTATAGTTTATCTCTCTAGAGTTTCAAGTGAATTAGTAAGAAATAATGAAGGAATGAGCTTCGCTTATAGAAAATGGATCAGATAGTAATTAACTCATGAACTATCTGTATTGATTTACTTTTAATCTGACTATTCATATTTAAAGCAAAATCTTTTAAATAAAATATAATATATTCTATTTATAATCTAATAAAACTAATAACTTTATAAAAGATTTTACTATGCAAACACTATGCAGCACTATGCAAACACTATGCATAATAAAATACAATATATTCTAATTATTGTCTAATAAAACAGATAACTTTATAAAAGTATTCTGTTTTATATAAAAAGATTTTACTATGCAAAACATTATGCAGACACTATGCAACACTATGTGTAAGACCCCGAATTTTATGAAATAAAAATATTCAATTTTTCTTATAATTACTATTCAGTAAATGGTTTAATTGATAAAAGTTAAAGTTAAGGGTGATATATTTTATGAAATAAAAATATTCAATTTTTCTTATTTCTATCGGGGAATATTCGTTTGGTCGTGGAATATTCTTTCTGTCGGGAATATTCGTACGATAGCACAACCATTTGTGGGCCCCATAACATAATAACTGTCGAATGAAGAAAAAGACAAATTTGAGTTTTTACAAATAACGACGTAATCGTTACCGTTAACACTATTGGAATATCCGAAGGGTAAAGTAAAGTAATATGCGTTGTTGCACAGTAGTACACGGTATAGCACCAATTATTGATTCTTACGTAAGAAGGCACTACTCAATAATTGTTACGTAATTATCGCTCAAAGATTTTATTGATTCAATAATTGTCATGTTGATATTTTATATTACTATTATTTTAACAATTGTCACTACACAGTATTTTCCATTATCGAAGCAATAATTCATATTATCTGAATAATATTATTAGATAACATTATTGGCAATGTCTAGAAAGTTCTGTCTAAGGAGAGGTTTGGTCACCTAATTGCGCGCCAGTAAGGAGAAATTCTTATTGGAAAGCCACCTCTTTCCTGGGAACTGTCTGGTTGTCATTATTGTGATTCTGTAATATTTTTTGTGAATAATTAATTATTGATTTATATGATGAGGAAAATATTCATTTTATGTGGATATAGATGAAGAAAATTCTTAAAGTGATAATTGTTGAAAATCGATATTTTATCTTTTCTGATAAAATAATTTATTATTATATTTTAATAATATAATAATGCTGATATTTGTACAATGAATGTGGTATTTATGAGTATATAAGGAGGAAGAGTATTTTTGTTGCAAAAGTTGTTTAAAACATATTAAACATGTCAGTAGACCCCATTTCTTGACTGAAATTTGATTATAGCCTATAAAATCGTCCGTATGTGAATTTCGGTCAATTTCTATTTGGAATTTGGAAACACTTTCTTCTGCAAAGTTGTAGAGAATTGAATTTCCTATAAAAATTTGCGAGATTCGAATTTTCTGATAAAAGAGCAATTTATTATGAATTATAGAAGTTCTGAAGTTCCGAAATAATTAATTTTTGAAAGTTTTAATTATTTTTAATAACAAAAACGTTTTTTTTTGTTTTTGTTATTATTTGTTGGCTGATTTCATATCTGAGAAAGTGGACGTAAGGGTTTTTGATATATATATTAATATCATTTTAAATTTTTTGCTTTGGTGTTCTAAGCATTTTCCTATAAATAGGGTGCTTAGGTTAGAATTGAAAATCACACCAGAAACTAAAGATTTCTCTCTCTTTCTCTCTCTATATATCGAGCGTATTTTTGTGAGTATTTTAGTACTTTGAGTATTGCTATATGGTGTAAGTTCTTTTAGCTCTATATCTAGTATTTCAGTCAGAAGTACTATTCTTTCTGAGGTTAGGGAGATTATTTTCTTCATAAATGATATTATTTCTTCAATATCATTACGCCGAAATATTGGTTTGAAACTTTTTCATGTCGGGGTTATTATTCACGAGTTACTATTCACGAGTTACTATTCATGAGATACTATTCATGAGTTACTATTCACGAGTACTATTCACGTATACGGCACTATTCACGAATACGACACTATTCATAGAAAAATTAAATTTTCATTTTTCATCCAAAATATCTATTATGGATACTAGCTTTGATTGTATCCATGTTTTGATCATTCTTGAATTTTACTCCACGATGATTATTTATGAGATATTTTTGGACATGGAATAGCTGAAGTATGAATCCTTAATATTTATTATTTTGTTTCACTGGATTCGTTTTCTTTAAAATATTTTTCATCATCCTCAATCCTAAATGATGATATAACTGAATATCTTTGGCCTATAGTGCAAAGATGAATGATTTCTGATGAATATCTTTGGCCAGTAGTGCGAAGATGAACAGGTGTTTAGATGAACATGAACAACTAATGAATATCTTTGGCCTGTAGTGCAAAGATGACATGTTGTTGAATATCTTTGGCCAGTAGTGCAAAGATGAACTGTTGATGAATATCTTTGGCCTGTGGTGCAAAGATGAATTTATCAGTATGATTATGAACAAGAACTGTGATTTGGTATAACCATGATCTTTGATGTTTCAGGTGATGAAAATTAACTTTGTTCTGGATGAGGAAAGGAATTTAGAACTACAATTACGATTATGAGTTATACACATGATTGTGGACAGGAATTGTTGATTAATGTTACAGGGATAAAACATTGTTGATGGACTTTTAACATGGAGAAGATAATAGATTTTATGGTCTATTTGACTCTTCTAATGGATCGCTTCGTTCACACGCAACTATGGTTGAAAAGTTTTATCATCTACCATATGTTCTAAATCTCTGATTTATTACTGTTGAAGGCTATTGATAATTTATTTATCTTTAGTCATGATATTCTCAACTGAGCTAGTTGTGCTCACCCTTTTGCTTCATAATTCCTTTCAGGTAATAAAAGTATAGCTGGGACAAGCGGGGAATAACAGGGGAATAGAACGGTGGTCTATAGATGTTGAGGGTGAGGTGAATTTAACTTGGAAGGGTGTTTTGCCACTATCATACAAGATGTCTAATGACATACAACCTCGTGTCATCATAAGACAGGGTTGTACTCATTCACTTGCTGAGTATATTTACAAGCACTACCTATATAATCTTGGTGTTTATTTGGAGTATAATACCCAATTTGAGACAGTGGAGATAATGATATGTCAAGAGAAGACTCACCATTGGGAAGAATATGATAGTAATCTTCTCGTTTTTCTTTGGGGTCTATTGGGTCAACCAAGGATAATTTTGTGGCCATATGATATCTATCATAACCTAGAAGCATGGCCTCCCATGTACGAAGGTTTCCTTGAGCACTTCCCAAAGATTCTAATTTCTAAAATAGTTTTTGACTATACCTTTATGTAAGTGTCATTGTGACGTGCTATCCAAAGTTGGTGTCCATAGTTACAGTTGGTATATATTTGTATCCAAACTCACAGCATATGTGTTGTTGTATTTTGCACGACAATTATTGTAATAAAGTTGTAGTTATTTTCTGTACCGTGTATTTGGCGACTCAGAATGGGTTGGATGGAATGGACCTATTTTGGGGTTGTCACACTATGCATAATAGAATATAATTATTCTATTTATAGAATAGCTTTATAAAAGTATTCTATTTTATATAATTTTTTTTTCTGTTTTATTACATTAATAATACCAATAAAATAAAACTGAGTGACTTATCACATAAGCATCAATAATCAATACTGTGTACTACTATGCAACCACGCGTATTACTGTACTTTTAACACCGGGTGTTTCAACAGTTAACGGTAAAACTTCCGTCGTTATTTTCATAAAGTATTTTTGTCGTTTTCTCAATCCGACAATAATTCCGTTGTGGGGTCCACCAATGATTGTGTCATTGTACGAATATTCCCTGTTAAAACGAATATTCCCCGACCAATCGAATATTATATAACAACTTGCGTACTTTGCAAAATTTATAAATATTACCCACAACTATAACATTATATCAATTTCACTCCATAATATTCAAAAATAATATTTATAGAAAATTCATCTTTATTCTAAAAGTTGGGGTCTTACATTTGTCATATGCTAAATTATAAGCAATATAAAGTAAACCATAAAAGGATATGAAAGAAAAAGAGGATCTATTCAAACCTCCCCCCCATTCTAGATCTATTGTGCCTAGTGGAAACTAACAATTGGTATCAGAGCATGTTCTCATGCTATATTCAAAAGCTAATCGCTTTGAGTCTGATCCCATGCACAAACATTGTTCTAAACTTAGTTTAGTAGTAAGTAACTTGTTATATGCAGATGAGCTCACACATTGGAAATATTGTGTATAGGTTAAATGTGTATATACACCTGAAGCTACTCAGATTGGTCCATGTTCTCGATTGTCACATCAACAAGACCAATCCTTGCCTGCAGTCAATCTTGTAGTCTGAAGATCAGAAGAAAGAGCTCAAGAGAGATCAATGACAAAGATTTAAGCATTCACCAGTCTGAAAGATGAAAAGGCCATACATGCTAAGAAATGCTAATCAAGAGAAGAAAGAAGATCTTATCAAACTTATGTCTGGCCAACCAGCAGCTGGGTGCAAACTTTGTAAACTGAAGGATGTCAAAGATTTTAATGCTGAGATTCTCTTGGCCTACATCTTCAAGATCACGACTGATTGATTAAAGGCCAACAAGAGCAACAAGCTGTCAGGGGCAAATGTGAAGCTATGCACATCAATGCTCGAACTCAAAGATATATAAGATAAACGATCGTTAAGAGACCGACAAAGAAAAAGGTACGGTTCCTCACTATTATACATGTGTACATCATTAATGCACTTTCTTATGAACTATTACAGTATTATGTCAAGATGTCATAATCTACCTAAAAAGGTGAAGAGAGAAAGTACCCTGAGGATGGAAACTCAAATGTCTATAAACTTTCACTCCATCCAAGTTTTAGGTTGAAGATGACACCTTGAAGGAAACCTGAAATGAGTCATAAGAGCATCACATGCTAAATTAATTCTATGTGAAGTAATCCTTGCTGCTGGGTTAGTATGTATGTACAAATCCTAGCTCTAAGTGTTTGATAACAAACAAAGTATGATCAGTTCTAAAAGAGTATCATGATGATATATAGAAACTGATCACCTCCATGAATCAACTAGATACTCCTAAATTGTAGAGGTTATTCTCACTCTGTGAACAATTAAACATTGTGAACATAACCCAGCAAATGATGAAACCATCATAAATAAAGAGTGTGTTATTAAATGTCAAACCTTACACACACTCACCTTCATGCATATCAAAATGTATTATCTAAAACTAGTTTTATGCATGAATATGTTGTTGGTGATAAATGTGATGATTATCCAAATATAAGAGGAACAGGGGTTTAGAAAACTAACCTAGCAGGACCCATTTAATTATGGGTACCAAAAATAGAAATATATTTAAACCTGCAGGTACTTGGTCTGTCTGACCACACTAAGGAATGCTGAAGCAGGAGACTTCAGTCAAGAAGACTCAACCAGCAAAAGGCTAAGGACTGCTCAGAAGTGATTCTGATAAAATGTCTATATGTCCAAGCCTGTCCTTGAAGACCCACTGAGCTAACCTGAGTAAAGCTCAAATGGATGCAAGTCTGTATATGGGAGCAGGTCATGCAACCAAAGATGAAGTGTCCTATATGCTCAAATCAAGAAAGGCATGCTATATAAGAAAAATCCTAAAGGGAGATCACAACAAAGGATCATTGAGCTTAAGTCAGGAGGAGTTCATTACAAAAGAAGAACCTCACAAACACAAGATTGTCAAAGAAGACTATGTTCGTAGTGCTGTCAAATGATCGTAGAGTCATCAGTCCTGAAAAATATCCATGCCTACAAATAGGGAGATCTAAGTGATAATGGTGATTCCAGTCAGAAAGAGATTTGCAAGGCTGCATTCTAATACATATGTGGAAAAGGGAATCACATCTGAGAAAACAACATCAACCATGGGGAGCAATGATCTATTGAGAAACAACAGCACTGAGTTTTACTATGAAGAAATGTACCAGCTATAAAGTCCCAAAACTTTGTGGCTGATGAACCAAATGAAGATCCATAGTCAGTAGGAACGTCTCAAAACATACTACTGATAACCTTTCAGCCACCCAAATCAAAATTGTGGAGTGCCTACGATCAAACATCTGATCGCAGTGTAGAAGAAGGAGGACACCACGATTACAACAAATGTAATTGTCCAAAGTTGGTAGAGGACCTCCCCACCAAAAAAGGTCAAATGAGATATCATTGCAAATCACTTCCAAAGTATTTTATTTGGAAAGTGCCTCAGGGACAAACCTGACCCTTAGCTCACTCTAAGAGGTTGGCCCTTCCTGAGCTACCTTAACCTAGAAGAATTGCTTGATAAAATTCATCTCAAGGACCAAGTCAGTCAACGATCATAGAGTCGAGGTTGAAGAGAACTCCACGATCACAGTGCAACCTTAGCGGTCGTAGAAGACAACTCGACGATCGTAGTCCTACCAAAGGGTACTCCAGTTCACAAGGAGCTTGGAAAACAAGACAATTGTTCAACCATTCAAAATGAGGAGATGAGTTTGAATATATCAGTGATCAAACTATGTTGCGTCAAAGTTAGGATAAAAGTCAAAGCCATCCACTGCAGCATCTCTCAAAAGTTGATCGTTGAATTAACAAAGGAAAACGTAGAGTCCATAGCTGCCTTACCATGCTACTCTACGAATCAAAAGGTCAATGGTCAAAGCTACGTTGATTAAACGTCTACTCTTCTAAAAAGAAATATCTAACTAAAAAGTTATGGGGAGTTACAACTCATTACTGGGCATCGTGCAACCAATGATCGGTTGACACATCACTGGTTATGCAGAGTTAGAAGGAACTGCCATAAAGACAATTTCAAATCTGCAGACAGTTATCAGAAGCTATCAAACCTTTCTCCCTCCCATTTTCAAACCCTAAAATCCTCTCAAGAGCCAAAATAGATTAACACTTCAGAGCTTTATCAAATCACAATCAACCATCTCTTATAAACCTCTCTAAATAAAATACCCACATTCTTCGAACTAATCAAATGGAAAACTGGCAAGTAATCACTGGCATTCAGCTCAAAACCAAGTCGTTTGAGAAATCCAAAAATAAGTTCAGAGACATTCTCGAACTTATGAAGAAAGCTTGATTCTCAGAATGTCTTGAGGCTAGCACTCGAGTATACGTTGACCTGGTTAAAGAGTTCTACTCAAACACCTCCACAAACTCCAGAACCCTTTCTACGAAGGTCAAAGGTCAGTCTCTAAAGCTGAAATCTTCTGACCTCAATCAATGCCTAGGTTTTCCTAACCAAGGACTGAAGAGCCTTGATGATGTTGATACGGAATGAGCAAAGGAGATCATGGGGTACCAAAGAAACCCTAGTCTGAAAGACATGAAGAAGAAGGAGTTTCTAGAAGAGTACAAGTTCCTTGCTGAAATAGTTTGAAAATGTATACTGTGCAAGAACACTGCACATGACACAGTGCTTGACCAAAAATTGAAGATAATGTCAGTAATAGTTTCGAAGAAACAAATCAACTTTGGAGCTATCTTGTTCGATCAAATCTCTAAGTGGGTAGAAAAAGATGAGATGAAGAAGTCCACCGAAAAACCTCTGACTAAGGTTTTTCATGGAAGATTGCTGAGTATTGTGATGAAGAAGAAGCTAGGAGGGAAGATCAAGGATGATGAGGGAGAGCCTTTGAATGTTCACAAGGTAATGTCTCCACAATTGTTTGTAAATTGGAAGAAAAACCCCAAGGAGAACCCAAGGCTGACAACTGGGAGCAGCAGCTGAACCTCTGCAAAGAAGAGGAAGACAGAAGAGGCAGAAAGCTCTGATTATGATAATCCTGTACCAACAGTAACCACACCAGTCAAAAATAAATCAAGAGGTGTGATGAAAACCAAGGACCCACCAAGGAGTCTCTCCATCAAAGATAAGGTTAAAGAAGAAAGAGCTCTAACCGCTGAAACAACAAAGAGGAGAAGCAATAGGTTGCTTCAAGGGCCATCCAATAAGAAAGCTAAGGTGGAAAACAAACCAGCCTCAGCTTCCCAAAATAGTACATCTGATGAAGAGAAGGACGTAGAGTCAGCAGAAGAAAAGGAGACAGATGTCAAGGCTGAGTCCTCACAGACCAAATCCAGCAGTGAAGGTGAAGCTGGATTAATGAATGAAAATTCAGCATCTGCTGATGAAGAGGAATGCTCAAGCCCTGTGGCTAATCCTCAAAGCATTCACTCTGATGATGAAAAAGAGATTCAAGATGACCCAACTACATCCCCAAATGCAACTACCTCAACAAGCCCAGATAATGGGTTAAATGATGCTGATTCTAAAGAAGAAGAACAAGCCCCTTCCAATCCTAAAAGCCCTCAAAATGACTCAAAGGGTGATGAGTTTACAGAAGAAGGGACTGCCCCTGCCACTGCTGAACCCCAATGAAGGTTGTCTGTTGAACCAGAGGAGTCAGTGTCTGAAGAAGAAGAGTCTAACTCTCCCAAAACTGAACCTCCAAGAAGAAGGAAGAGTTACAGACTGCAAGCCAAGTTTGCCTCCAAAAAGAGCAGTGATCAATCAAATGCCATCATTGAATTAAATGATGATGAGTCTGTATCACAAGAAGAAAGTGCTGAGGATAGGACCACCAATGAAGAAGATGAATCAGAGAAAGATCTTGCTGAAGACGGTTCTGGGAATGAAATGCAGCAAGTAGAATTCACAGCTGGAAGTGATCAAGATGGTTCAGGCTCCGAGAAAGAAGAAATGGAGAATGTTTCCAATTCTGAAAATCAGGAATCAGAGGAGCCAGAACTCTATCCTGTCCTCTCACCAACAAGATTTAACAGAAGAATAGTGGTGGAAGTCTCAAATGAACTACGAGAAGCTCCACCAAAAAGATGGGTGAACTATGGAAATGAGCAGCTCAAGGTAGTAAGAATGACTACCTTTGACATAGCTAAAAACTGGAACAACATAGAGCTAGACTGCTCGACCATTCTCTACAATCCTGACGACTTGCTGATGAGATGGTTCTTCCAGTGGATGCCATGGCTAAAAGCCCATACTGAAGGAGATGGAAGCTACCTCAGCTGGTACTACTCTCACTTTCCAAGCATGGAGCTGGTAGCACAAAACTTCCCAAGGGTAAAAAGTTTTGCTACAAAGATGATCACAAACCAGCCCCACTTCAAAGTCTATCGATAGTCTGGAAATCACTACATCCCCTACGATTGTAGAGTGGACTCTCAAGGAAGCAGAAATATGATCAAGGAGATGATTGTAGAGTCTGGTCACTCTACTGCTAAGACTGCTCAAATTCAAAATCAGAAGCCTCCAATAGCCCAAACACTGCTATCTGACATTCCCTCATCCTCAACCAGCATTTGGAACTTAATGATTATTCAGATTTTCCAAGCTTTCGAAAATCTGTCCAAGAATGAAAATCGTAGAGTTCAATCTGATGCTCAACCCGAAGCTGCACAACCAAATGATCAAAATCTTGTGGAGCAGGAACTAATGAAGAATTCAAATGTGCTGATTGAGAAGATATCTCAGGTCAATGAAGAGTCACAGAAATTGAGAACAGTAGGAGATATTTCATCTCAGAACAAACTTCAAGCTACTATGGCTGATGTATCTCTCAAACTCTAAGAGAGAGATAACATCTATCAGAAGGCCATACAAGATCAAAAGGCAGAAGCTCTACGAGTTCAGAATGCCAATGAAGAGCAGATCCAAGCCCTCTCCGACAAGATTGACAACCTGAAGCAGTCTTTCTTAGTGCAACTTGAGCTAGGCCAGCAAGAACTCAAGTTTGAAGTTGCCAACTCCTCCTACCTAATGGAGCAGCTTATGCCCAACATGGAGCAGCTCTCACAAATGATTAATGACAAAAAGGGGGAGAAAAAGAGGCATAGAAAGAGGAAGAGCAAGAGGAGCAAGAGGCACTCAAAGAAGAGCAGAGGGATAGGAGAGAAGAAGTCAAAGAAGAAGACAGCTGCTGCAGAACAAGAGTCATCATCTGAGGGGGAGCCAAAAGATGATGATCACATGATCGCAGAGTCTGAGGGGTAGCATGTTAAGAAAGACGCTGAAGGGGAGCTAAGCAAAGACAGAAGGTCATCATCCCAGGGGGAGTAAGAACAAGAAGAACAAACAGATGAATAGCCGATTAACAGACATCCTGGAAACATACATGGAGCCAAAGAGGTACATCTCTAACTAGTTAGGTATATTCTGGATCCAGGATGTAAAGTGTCTTAATGTATAATTTGCCATATCTTTATAAATGACATTCATGATTATCTGTTTTAGAAATACAATTGCCAATCAGATATAAGATTCAATAACATACACATGCATATGCACTTATTGTTTTTGTTATAATCAAATAGGGAAAGATTGTCAAGAATAAACATATGAATGATATTCCTATTTACATATGATTTGATTATGATCTATATAAATGAATATGGAAGTATGCTTGCATTAAGAAAAGATATAAAGTCTTTTGATAGATAATAGAAACATGTGTACAAGGACTTAAAATGAATTGATTAAGTATGTTAGGTTGATCCTACATAAGCAAAACAACTTTGTAAAGTCCTTAAAAAGAAATGATGTACAAGGAATATAAATATAGAAAGATCAAGCATGTTAGGTTGATCTTATGATGTAATCGATAGGTTTGTCTGATCGTCGAGCACTGCACCAGAAATCATAGTCTGCCAGGAGAGTCAAGGAGAACTCGAGAGCTATCGAGGTAGAATCATAGTCTGCAAGATAGTAGATCTCGGAGTTCGTAGACTGTCAGGAGAGACGAGGAAGGATCGTAGTGTGTCAAGTAGAACTTCCTCAGGACCGAAGTCTGCTGAGGAAGTCATGTTCAGAATCGTAGAGACAGCCTGCCTACGAGCTGACCAAACATCTGCCAAAGCCAAGTCAGAAATATAGACTACACTCGGAGTCGTAGAGTCTACTGATGATAAAGCTAAGTCAAGGATTGTAGATCACACTCTGAGTTCGTAGAGTCTATTGATTACATGCAGAGATCGTAGTCAAGCAATATTAGATGAAGACATCGAGCACAAAGACAGGAATCGTAGAGTGTCAAGATCTGATCCCGAAGCTGAATCATAGAGTGCAGAACTACGACCTCTATTATTGTGCTCACAATGCATAGGCAGAATCGTAGAACAAATACGATTCTCAACTAATGAGCACTCGCAGAATATCTTAAGGAATCTGAAGCCTCTAGTTGGCACTGCAAAGATACATCCCATTATAGAGGAAACCAGAGAGCACTCAACGAATGACATGCAAGCTAACAGAAGATCTAAGCACTAACCCAATCAGCATCAAGATTGAGTTGCGAATCCATTCGAGATGAAGTCTTCCACAAGGAGATCAGAAGACGACTTCAGTTACTGACTAAGGAAAGTCAGCTAGTGTAGCAGCTGTCAAATGGACAACGACGATGATCTTGAAAGCAGTCAAGATCGTAGTGTTTGCCAAACAAAGAAAGAACTGATGGAAAGTAACCGAGATACTGGTTAGCCTCTGAAGAACAAGGTTAAAGTGATTAAGCGTATGGTCATTCCATTGATGATAAGTGAACAGGAGATCACAAGGAGAAAGCGAGCTGGACGCGCCATAAATCTGAAGTGTCTTGCTATTTAGAGGGGACCAAAGCAAGGAGTTAGGCCATCAGTCTCTAAGAACAGTCAAAGTAAACAGAAGTGTTGAAGCACTGCACAATAGAAGGAAGAGGTGTTCTACATTGGAGATCCAATCAACACTCCTCAAGATCTTAGTATTATATCTACCAGTCAACAAGACACTACGATCAGGTCCATGAAGACATGCATCAGAATCATAGAGTACGAATGGCTAAAGATTGAAGCATTGACAATGGTTCAATCTGAAGGTTGGTATTTGTACAAAAGCTTAGTGAGAGCATCGATGCAAAAGGACAACCTCTGATCGAGAGATCAGAAGGAAGAAATAAAGTCTTCGACCTGCCCAAGACGTTAAAGTGATATATCTGATAGGGTAGGTGAAATAATAGACTGCAGTATCAGGGAGTCAGTAAAAGTTATCATGTCACATCTGCAGTCTGCACCAAGCAACTCGAGATCTGTGAAGCATTTCAAAGAGCTTCTAACGGTTAATCTCCAACGGGAAGATTGGGAAGGAGTATAAATCTACTAGAGCTTCAAAGATCAAAGGTTGCTAGAGTTGCTAAGTTTGGAGTAACGATGGACTGTTCTAAACCATGTAAGATAGTGAGTCCGAAGGGTCACTCTACGATCCACCAAGAACACTTTTAGTTAGACAAAGAAAGAAGTAGAAGTGAGAGTTCTACAATGTAGAAGTAAGAGTTCTACTACTAAAAGA
This sequence comes from Panax quinquefolius, assembly GCA_020205615.1. Taxonomy (NCBI): domain Eukaryota; kingdom Viridiplantae; phylum Streptophyta; class Magnoliopsida; order Apiales; family Araliaceae; genus Panax; species Panax quinquefolius. Next base: position 26,216,752 of record CM035167.1, read on the forward strand.
GTGTTCTAAACTGCCGAGAGAAAGAAGAGCATCATGTCATCTTGGTGTCCATCATGGAAAGACTCTAAGTACCATAGAGAAGAGCTCACAGTCATCTTAGCAAGTCCATCATGAGAAGACATCAAGTATCAAGAAGGATTATCACAAACGTCATCATGGTGGCAAGCATGATAAAGTTTCTAAGTACCTAGCAGAAGAGCTTACAGTCATCTTAGAAACCCATCATATGCAGCCATCGTGTATCAAGAGGAACGATCTTCAAGGCAGTCATCAAGGGGTCATCCGAAGTGGTTGAATAACTGAAGAAGATGTGCATCATGCAACACCCAACTGCACTTCAAGGATGATCATGCCAAGTTGCTAAGTAAAGAAGATGTTCAGAGCATGAAGACATCTTAGCAGCTCAGCACCCACTCCAACAAGCAAACAAACAAATAACTCAGAAGCCAGGGCCTGAGGGGTCCTTGTCCAGAGGGACTAAATGAAGTTCCAAGCTTGCTGGGTTTGAAGAGTTCCTAGGAAACTAGAGGAGTTCCAAGGCTGCTGGCCTTGAAGAGTTCTTAGTGAACTGAAGTCCCATGGCTGCTGGCCTTGAAGGAATCTTAGTGATTCAGGTGCCGCCTTCCTTAATGGAAATCTCGATAGTTAAAAGCAAAAGAGTGGATTAGAGCTTGAGTCTCTGAACCACTTAAAACCCCTTGTGTCTTTTACATTATGTCATTTACATTATGTACTATAACTGCTATAACTGCTATATATGTTCTAACTACTTACAACTGAACTAACTCTATGAACAATGTATGTATGATTATGAATATATCAATGAAGGGGATCTTTTACTTATTCTGCTGTGCTTGAAAAGATTCTTATGTTTGTCATATGCTAACTTATAAGCAATATAAAGTAAACCAGAAAAGGATAGGAAAGAAAAAGAGGATCTATTCAACCCCCCCCCCCTTCTAAGTCTATTGTGCCTACTGGGAACTAACAGTATCAAATAAGGTATAAACTTCGCTAGAGTTTATGATTAGCTTACCCGTGATCACCTCGTTCGGATTACTCACTTTTTAGGAGGTTACGACAAATGCTCTCCCTTGAACTACCGGTTTTGTCTTGTTTGGGACGGCCTTTGATGACTCCATCCCAGCTGGACTTGACTTCGGTGCATGACAAAATCAGGCAAGGTGACCTTATCTTCCACAATTATAACACGCTTTGGATTGTTGCATACAGTTCGGACTGATATGTCCCTCCCCTCCGTATTTGTAACATACGATTGGGTGTCGTTCCCCTTCCTTAACAACAGGTGCTGGTGATGACGTCTTTCCATCATTGTTGAATCTCATCTTCTTGAAATTTTAACTTCTATTATCTTGGCCATGATTACCACTGAAGTGGTTACCATTTCTTGCATGTTGATTCCTCCACGTTTCTTGTCACCACTTCGATGACTGCTACCACTTGTATTATCATTTTGTCGGCTGCTCTATCTTGGTTGGGTTGACTCGTTATCGCGCTCCAATAATCGAGCCCTATTTACAACATCCGAATACAAAACACGCCAGAGAAATTAAGTATTGACGTATCTCGGGTTTCAAACCTCTTAGAAACATCCACGTCATTTTCTCCTCAATATCAACCAAGTGGGACGCAAATTGGGACAACTCGGCAAACTTAGCTTCGTACTCTGACACGGTCATATTGTTCTGGTCCAGCTTGATGAACTTTACCTCCTTCATGTGACGAATACTTTCAGGAAAGTACTTGTCGTTGAACAGTTCTTGGAATTTCTCCTAAGACATCTTTAGTGCTACAGGTTGAGTATGCTTTACCGATTCCCACCAGTAATATGCCTCTCCTCTCAATATAAAGGTGGCAAAGGGAACCTTTTGCTCCTCGGAACATCCCAAGACATCAAATATCTTGGTGATCTGCTTTATCCACATCTCCGCCTTAAGTGGTTTTGGCTCTCCAATAAACTCCGGTGGTCCCAGCTCTTTGAACTATTTAGCGATGACCGTCCGAGAGTTGCCAGTGTTTCCACCTGCATTTTGAACAGGAGTCGTTCTTGCCTGATGTTGCATAATTTGCATAAAGCCTCTGAACATCCCATCGTTCATCATTTTGGTCAGCGTTGTTTTTTTCCTGAGGATTATTGCCATCCTGATGCACATTATCCCGAGTATTGATCGTTGGTGACTCAACGGTCTCATGTGCTTCATTGCTTATCTCAACATTTTCGGATGCTATTTTCAAATACTGCCACAAAACAAAGGTTAATTTACATGTCACATATATATCCCTATACTCTGACCGACCAATTAAATACCAAATAAACTTAGGTAGGTTATACTAGCGAAGGAATTCCCAATCTCTCCCTCCTAGTTCTTGTCTCAAGATCTCACCAGGATCATATCCTAAGCTTTGATACTAACTGTGACACCCCAAAATAGGTATACATCACCCATCTTGAGTTGCCAAATACATGGTATGTAATTTAAATACAAACTTCTTTTTATACAAGACGACAAAACGAAATGAGAGTTTCAAAACGGATAATGTCTCGTAGAGAGTATCCAAACTCAAATAAAGTTCTCATTACAATTATTATTACACTATTTCACTGAATAGTGAGGACTACTAATGCAAACATCTGGATTGTCACTCCGTTCCCCGACTAGTCCCAGCTACGTTCTCATTTCCTGAAGAGAACAATGAAAGCAAAAGGGTGAGCTCAACTAGCCCAGTAAGAAATATTATGACTAAGATAATGAAGAATAAATTATTGTTAGCCTTCAACAGTGTTAAACTGATAAAATATAATAAACATCAAGTTTAACTGCAGCGGAACAAGCAATCCATTAGAAGAGTCAAGTAGAGCATGATATCTACTATCTTTTATGATTTAAAAAGTTTATCATCAATTTTATCGCTGAGACTCAGCTTAATAAATAAACCACATCATCGAATCATCCCTGTACGGGCGAAGGATATTCATGCAATCATCAATGGTCATGATTATACCGAATAATCCCTGGTCATAATCATACCAACAACTGTCCATCAATGCACTACAGGCCAATGAGGATTTTTACCACATCATTTGTAACATTACGGTCATTATTATACTGAATAATCCCTGGTCATAATCATACCAATCAATAGTACATCTATGCACGTAAGCCACATATGATTGGGTTAACTGACCACACAGCGCGTCAGTTCCTTTCATTATATACGTCTTTTTATTATTTCATTTTCTAAGTTTGGCAAAGAAATTCACAGAGAAGTTGAGAAATTGTTGAGGAAATTGTGAGTTGAGTAATTGAATTAGCATCTGAAAAGGGTTTCTCCACTAATCTGCACTCTATACTCACGATAATTCCTTTAAACCAATTTTATTTACATTGTTTAAGTTTTATAAGAAAATGGCTTTCAATTTCTGTAAAACCTATGTAATTGGGAAAGAGTAATAATTATGTGCTTATATATGTGATAAGATATTTTATAACGTGTTGTGCTATATATTATGGTTCCATAGCATCAGTTCCATGAAATTACGTCGTATATTGTTGCTACAAAATTACAGAGTATAGAAATATGGCCATATGGCCCTTACTCGTAAATTTAATATGTCAAACATTTATGGTGTCATAAATTTTATACCTGTATATAATTATGCATATTAAAACGAAGAGACCAAACTTCAAATGAATGGATTCGGTGTTATGACGAATCCGTAGTGTTGATTTTCATGTTCTGTATTCAAAATTTTCAAAAAAACACCAAGAACAGTAAATTACATGTGTTGATTTTGTTAATTATGTGTTTTAACTTATTAAAATCATGCTAGAAGGGTTGAGTAGTTGTTATATGTATATTATAATGTCTAGCTATGTTAAATTTCATGTAGGAAATAAGAAATTGGTAGAAATTGGAATGTTCTGCGATTTTTTATCTTGAGTAAATGCAATTTTCAGAATCGGAATGCGTCAGTCTTGCACTTGACATTAAAGATTAAGAATTGAAATAGCAATAAGAACGTCGCAGTCATTATTGACCGAAGTCAGTAGTGGGCCGCACTACACAATAGCCGAGATTAGGCGTGTCGGCATACCGCAAACACCACTCTCCAGAATGTCCATAAATGATAATTTTTAAAGTGTTCAAGTCCATGATTGTGTTATTAACCTAATCTAATGAACATAAAAATATGTTACGAGTATAATGAGATGTTAAAATAGATTCTAAACATGTCAAAACATAATTGCATGTGGATTGAATTATTGAATGCATAATTAACTTATTAGTCGTGAAGTGTAAATTGTGTGACAATAAGTATGATAAATTGACTAGTTATAGTCATAATCTGAATTAGACAAAAAAATGAACTGGTGATGATTAATTACATTATAATTAACTAGTATCATGAATATGAATGGTATGTAGGATTAAATCAAGGAATGTGTATAATTAACGTGTAATCTACGCACGAGGCAAGTTTTCTAACCCTACTTGTTATCATTATTCAAGTTTATACATTACACCGATTAAAGTCTTATTATTATTAAATCAAATTCAATTTGTTATATTAAAGATTAATTATCTTTTCAAAGTATGATTTTTTATACAATACTTGTTCTATTGTATACCCCTTGAGATTGTTATTCAATTTAATTACCATTTACTGTTGAATCTTGTTAGACTACTAAACCTTATTTGATTCGACTAGTCCATAGTTGATGAACGTTCTAAATTTCAGAACCCTTATTGATTCATTCAAACTAAACTTCCTTTGGTGCGGACTTTAATGTCAAACTGAGATGAACAACCCTGTATAGGGATTACTTATGTGTTAGCGTTAAGATATTTTGCATACAGTATGGTACTAAGGGTGATCCCCCTAAGTACAAGTAGAAGAGTCCATAGTCTTATGACTGTTAAAGGTTTCAAGTATAACCCTTGATAACCTAGGACATAGTTCAAGGTCTTATGACCCTCAAAAATCTTTTGATTCTTGTTATTCATTCTTGATTCAAAAGTTGAGTTTTATTCCAGAAGTCTTTGATTCATTCGCATGTTATTATATTGTTATTTCATTATTATACTTGTGGGCAATCGTGCTCACTGTTGCGTAATAATAACATTGCAGTTAAGAACGAAAGATCCGACGAGCCTTCTACTAGCAAAGGTAAGGGCAAGATTAACAATCTGTCAAGACTTGTTATTTTATGTGATGATGTATTTCGCTTTTAGACTTATGTTAATGATGTAAGATGATTAATTGTTTATGTTTTCGTGATTAAGATTTAAGGTTAGTATGTGTGACAAACGAGATTTTGTAATTTAATTTTAATATTTATTGAATTAAATAAATATTTTTAATGAATTAATTATTAGATTAAATAATTAATTGATGAAGTTGTGGTAGATTAATTTAATTATATGTGTTATATTTATTAAATTAATATGGAGAATTTTTATTATTCAAGTATGCAATTATGTGAGCTTATTAAATGAAAAGAAACATTTAATAAGCCTAATGTTATTTTAATTAATTTAATAATTAATTAGAAATTTAATAATTTGACATTATTAATAAATGAGAATTTAATTATTTGACTATGTGAATTAATGAGAAATTATTATATGTTATTTAAAATTAAATTAAATAAGATATTTGATTTATTTCATAAAGGGGTGTGACACTATTAAACTATAGTATAAGAGATTTATTAAATTAAATAGGAATGAGTCTTTTAAAGCTAGCCAAACATGGCCTTAGTGGGAGTTGAGGACAGTTAACCCATGATTGGGTAACTGGCCACAATGCGTCAGTTCCTTTCTTTTATTATTATACGTCTTCTTTTCTTTTCAGTATCTGCTAAGTCTGGAAAAAACAAAACAGAGAGGGAAAGAGAGTTTGAGGATTATGGAGATTAAAGGAGAAGAAGTGTGGAAATTTGGAGTTGTTAACTTGTTATCACCTTGTGTAATCCAAACAGAGTAATCAAGGGTAATCTCCTCCTTCCCAAATTTTAAATTTACGTTGTTTAAGTTTTCATAAAAATGGCTTCACGTTTTGTTAAAAACACTATGAATGGGAAAAGGGTATGATTATGGGTTTGTGTATGTGTTAAGGTGTATCATATCGTATTTGATTATATATATATATATTATATAAACCTTATCATCAGTTTCATAATATTATAATTACAACGTATGTTATGGCCTCAAAAATTTACAGAGTATAGAAATATGGCCATATGGCCCTTATACGTGATTTAAATATGTCAGACATAAATTGTTTTGCAAAATTTCCGCTTGTATATAATTATGCATGCTAAAATAAAGAAAACAAAATTTGAATGGATGGATTTGGTGTTATAACGAATCCGTAGTGTTTAAATTTTATGTTTTTGCTCAAAACCTTCAAGAACACCAAGAATAGTGAAATTTTCATTTTTTAATTCTGTAATTGTGTGTTTTAATTGCTTAGAATCATTCTATAAAGGTGGGGTAATGATTATGTACGAATTCTAGTATATGAATATGTTTAAATTGGTGAATTTAGTGATCATGTAAGGATAAATTCGCATGATTCTGTGTTCTTCGCGACTGGAAATTCAGAAATTTGAGTTTCGTGTCATGACACGCCTAACTCCAGCCTAAAACTCGCTACCAGAAGCGCTTAAGTCTCAAGTCAGCGCTACTGTAGCATAGCATGTGAAGACCAAGTATAACCTGTGCTACAATAAACATCACTTTAAAGAATGGTCCAGAAATGAGTTTTTAAAATGTTTAAGTCTAGCAATGTAATAATAACTTAATCTAATGAACATAAAATTAGGTTAAACGTATAATGAGGTGTTAAAATAAATTCTTAACATGTTAACAACACATTTATGTGTAAATCGAATGATTGAATGCATAGTTAGTTTATTGTTCATGAGATATAAATTATGTGACAATGAATGTAGTAATTTGACTAAGTATGGTTATAATCAAAGTTAAACAAAGAGAATGAACTTGTGATGACTAGTTACATTATAATTAACTATAGTTGTGAATGGAAATTATATGTAGGATTAAATTCAAGGAACGAGTTTAATTAACGTGTAATCTACGCACGAGACAAGTTTCCTAACCCTACTTGTTTTCATTATTCAAGTTATTCTCATTATTATTAACCAAGTTCAATTGTTATATTAAAGATTTATTTATCTTTTCAAAGTATGATTCTGTTATATAATATTTGTTCTATTGTATACCTCTTGAGATTATTATTCAATCTAATTATCAATTATTGTTGAACCTTGTTAGACTAGTGAACCCCTATTTGATTCGACTAGTCCATAGTTGATGAACGTTCTAAATTTTAGAACCCTTATTGATTTATCCAAACCAAACTTCCTTTGGTACGGACTCTAATGTCAAACTGAGATGAACAATCCTATATAGGGATTTCTTATACGTTAGCGTTAACATATTGTGCACAGTATGGTACTAAGGGCTGATCCCCCTAAGTACGAGTAGAAGAGTTCATAGTCTTATGACTGTTAAAGGTTTCAAGTATAACCCTTGATAACCTAGGACATAGTTCAAGGTCTTATGACCCTCAAAAATCTTTTGAATTCTTATTATTCATTCTGATTCAAAATTTGAGCTTTTATTTCAGAAGTCTTTGATTCAGTCGCATGTTATTATATTTTGTTATTTCATTTTTATACTTGTGGGCAATCATGCTCACTCTTGCATAATAATAACATTGCAATTAAGAACGAAAGGTATGATGAGCCTTCTACTAGTAAAGGCAAGGGCAAAGCTAATAAGTGATGAAGACTTGTCATTTAATTTTTTATGTTATTGTAAAGACTTGATGTTGTTTAAGACTTATTTGTTTATGTTTTCGCAAAGATGTTTAAGGTTAGTTTGACCTGGGATTGTATTTATTATTCAGATGTTGTAACCCCATAAGGGGAGAATTTTATTTCTATCTATTGCATGGTTTGCATTTATTATGGGTAGATAGATAGATGATATTTGTACAGTGAACACCAAATAATGTGGAAATTTAAGTACCCGGATTTGGGGGTGTCACAGGTTGGTATTAGAGCCGTAGGTTATGAACCTTAGGTGGGGGGGGGGGGGAACAACCTTAGGTAGTAGCCTTATAGAAAGAACATTGTGATGGAAAACTCTTATTGAGTTCTAAGAAATGAATTTCTTTAATTCATTGAAGATAATAAAAGACTTTATGTGCTTATGTGTTAAATTATGTGCTCACTAGTACGACTTAGTAACTAAAACTTGAAATTGTGTTGTCAGGATGTCGGATATTGGAGAAACTAGTCGAGCTGGGGAGGAGGAACCCCGAGTACCTACAGTACCGACAGAGGAGGAGATCTGAGACATTCATGTCGTTAGGGAACAGTTGGTACAGAGAGAGTCATCTCCATTGATCACTGTTGTTGGTCAGGAGCATGAGCCTTAGACTGATCCAGAGGAGGCTCCTGAGGAAGAGGAAGAGGAAGAAGAGTAGTTTCCACCGAACTCCATTGATGCTGAGATGTACGATGCGTTATACGACCGTAACGTAGAGTTACGAGACAATGTCCAGGATCTGACTGAGCGGGCGATTATTCAGCAGATTACTCTCGAGCAGAAGGAGAGGGAAATTGAGACTCTTCACACACGACTGGGAAATATAGAATGGGATTTGGTCCACGTGAAGGGTCAAACCGAGGATAAGACCGAGGAGATAGAGAAGTGGAAGAAGGAACTGAATGAAAGCTCTGAAAGGCTGATCATAATAGAGGAGGGTTGGATAAGAGAGTCACGTCGTGCTGACCTTGCGGAAGAGGATGGTCGTGCAAAGAAGGCTAAGCTTGGGGAGACATACTCTACACTCAATAGTGCAATGGATGAGGCTCAGGATCGAGTGTTGAGGTATCCATTCCAATTCGAAGGACTACCATCGTACATGCTGGATCGTAGAACGATGTCTCGCATCATGGAAGAAGAGCGTAGCAAGGCTAATCAGCGCCTTAACAGGCAGTGATAGAAATTGTTTAATTATGTGAAAAACTTATCTGGTATTTATATGTAAATTCCGATGTGTTTATGAACGAAGGAATATTTTAATATTTTAAATCCTGAAGATTCTTTATCTCGGGATGGATGATGTAAATAGTAGTGATATGCTATCGTTTGATGTTAAAACTTTTGATTTAATTAAATATATTAAGTTATTTGAGATAATGTGTTAAATAATTATATTAAATTGTTGAGTTAAGTCTTAACTATTTAGAGAATTTAATAGAGATTTAATAAGCATATATTTTAACAGAAATATACCGCCAAGAAGAAGACAACAACGTCAACCAGCTCAAGAAGGATCTACTAATAACAACAATAACGCCAATGCTAATCCCGTTCAACAATTAGTGAACTTTCTAGCTGGAGCAATGAATAATCAACCTTAAGCTCCACCAAATACAATGTTCAAAGATTTCAAGGCGGTGGGACCGCCAGAGTTTAAAGGTTCCATGAACCCGATTGAGGCTCAAACGTGGGTTATGGAAATGGAGAAGGTTTTCGATGTTCCTAGAGTTAGAGAAGACCAGAAGACCGCTTTTGCAACGTTCATGCTGAAATCTGAAGCCATTTATTGGTGGCAAGCAAACAAGATCCGTGCAGGTGAAGGCGTGATTACTTCGGAGAGATTTAAAGAGATGTTTTTCGAGATGTATTTCCTGACCAGCTCGCAGAACCAAATGGAGGTTCAGTTTCTGGAGTTGAAGTAGGGGAATATGACCGTACCAGATTATGTGGCTAGATTCAACGAGTTGGAGAGGTTTGCCCCGTATCAAGTACACACGGATGAGAGAAAAGCAAGAAGGTTTGAACAAGGACTGAAGCCCTGGGTATATAGCAAAGTATCAATGTTTCAATTTAAACACTTTCTTCGAGTACTGGAAAAGGCCATCCTCGCTGAAGGTGGTAGCGATGCGGTGACCAAGTACAATCTGGATCAGAAGAAGAAGAAGAGTGAAAGTGAAGGAAATAACAAGGCTAATGGAAGTGGCACAAGAGGTGGTAATTTTAATCAGAAGAAAAGGTGGAATGACAACTCATCATCGGGGAATCAACAAGGAGGTCAGAAGAAGAGGATTGAAGCATGCCCGACCTGCAGGAAAGCTCATCTGGGGGTTTGTATGAAGAGAAATCGGGTGTGCTACAATTGTGGTCAGGAGGGCCACATAGCACCTAACTGTCCTAACCCAAAGAAGGGTACCTATTTCACTTGTGGTTCAAAGGATCATCTGGCAAGAGATTGTCCTAAGAAGGGATCTGGAGGGGCAGGATCTGGAGGAAACCAGGGAATCAACAGTGGGAGCGCCTTGACTATCACAGGACCAACCGCAACTAACCGACCGACCGCCAGAACATTCAACATGATGGTGCGGCAGTGATGCGGTCTCGTCTTGATGTGTGTCGTATCATTCCAATCAATAAAGTTAATGCTTATGTATTATTTGATTCGGGTGCTACTTGTTCTTTTATATCCGATGACTTTGCTAAGAATTTAGATTTTCCTAAGGATGAGTTGGATTACCCCATGAACATAGAAATTGCGAATAGAGAAATAATCTCTATTAAGTACGTACATATGAACTGTAGAGTGGATATTAAGGGTGATATCATGAACGCAAATCTTATCCCTATTCGACTTGGGGAATTTGACGTTATCTTGGGAATGGATTGGTTATTCAATTACGGGGCTATAATTGATTGCCAAAAGAAGCGTATTAACCTTATGACTCGGTCAAAGGTTTTGTTTTATGGTAGCAAATCGCCTAGACAAGCAAGTTGTCTGACGATGATGCAGGCCAGGAAGTTGTTAAGACAGGGCTGTGTAGGATATTTAGCCTACATAGTCGACAGTCGTAAAGAGAATCCGAAAGTTGAGGAGATACCGGTAGTGAGAAACTTCGTCGATGTCTTTCCAAACGATTTGCCAAGCCTTTCGCCAGATAGAGAAGTTAATTTTGTGATCGATTTGGAGCCAGGAACCGCTCCAATATCGAAGGCACCATACCGAATGGCACCAGTGGAGATGAAAGAATTAATGGTACAACTACAAGAATTACTGGACAAGAAGTACATTCAACCGAGCGTATCTCCGTGGGGAGCGCCTGTGTTGTTTGTGAAAAAGAAGGATGGAACGATGCGACTCTGCATTGATTATAGAGAACTGAATAAGGTCACAATTAAGAATAGATATCCATTACCGAGGATCTATGATCTGTTTGATCAATTGAAGAGACCAAAATAATTTTCCAAGATAGATTTGAGAAGTGGTTATCATCAACTAAAGGTGAGACCAGAGGATGTACCGAAGACAGCGTTCAGAACACGATATGGTCACTACGAATTTTTGGTTATATCATTTGGTCTAATGAATGCTCCTGCAGCATTTATGGGACTAATGAATGGTGTGTTCAAGCCGTTTTTGGACAAATTCGTAGTGGTATTTATAGACGACATTTTGGTTTATTCGAAAACCAAGGAAAAACATGAAGAGCATTTGAGATTAACATTGGAAGTATTGAGAAAGGAGAAGTTGTATGCTAAGTTTTTGAAATGCGAATTTTGGATCGAGCGGGTGCAATTTCTTGGGCACGTGATCGATAAAAACGGAATCTCGGTAGATCCATCCAAAGTCGAAGCCGTGATTAACTGGGATCAGTCGAGGACGCCGTCGAAAGTACGAAGTTTTCTTGGATTGACAGGATATTACAGAAGATTCATACAAGACTTTTCCAAGATCGCAACTACGTTAACGAATTTAACTCGAAAAGCTGTGAAATTTGTTTGGATGGAGAAGTGTGAGGAAAGCTTTCAATAATTGAAGAAGAGGTTGAGTACAGCACCTGTGTTGTCTCTTTCGGACGATACAGGAAATTTGGTTGTTTATAGTGATGCATCGCATAAAGGACTTGGCTGTGTGTTGATGCAAAATGGCAAAGTCATTGCGTATGCATCACGACAATTAAAGAATTACAAGAAGGGATATCCGACCCACGACTTGGAGTTAGCTATAGTAGTTTTTGCGTTGAAAATTTGGAGGCATTATCTCTACGGGGAGAAGTGTGAAATATATACAGACCACAAGAGTCTGAAATATATTTTTACCCAGAAAGACTTGAATATGCGCCAAAGAAGGTGGTTGGAGTTAATTAAAGACTACGACTATGAGATTTTATACCATCCGGGTAAGGCAAATGTCGTTTCTGATGCCTTAAGTAGAAAGGGTCGAGAGAAGTTGATGATGTTGACCGCTCAGGAGGAGCTAATTTCAGAAATGGAGAAACTGGAGTTGGAAGTGAAGTATCCTATGCAAATTGATGAGAAGCTATTTCAGATGCAATCTGGTACAACTCTACTGGATAAAGTTAAGGAGGCTCAACTCCAGGACGATGAATGCAAAAAGGTGATAAGGAAGATATTTGAAGGAACCGAACGAAGATTTAAGATGGATAAAGAAGGAATACTGAGATTTGAGAACAGAATTTGGGTACCGCCAGTACCAGAGATTAAGGAAGAAATTTTGAACGAGGCTCATAGTTCACGATATTCGATTCACCCTGGTAGTACCAAGATGTACCAAGATCTTCGACAACATTTTTGGTGGCCAAATCTGAAACGAGATGTTGCAGAGTGTGTTGCCAAATGTCTAACTTGTCATAAAGTAAAAGCAGAACATCAGAGACCGAGTGGGTTGCTACAACCGTTGGAGATCCCAGAATGGAAATGGGAACATATTACAATGGACTTCGTGGTTGGCCTTCCGACAACTCAAAAAGGCTATGACGCAGTATGGGTTATTGTTGACCGATTGACGAAATCTGCACACTTCCTTCCGATCAAAATCAGATTCAACATAGATTAGTTGGCAAGGTTATATGTGAAAGAGATTGTTTCGAGGCACGGAGTGCCGGTGTCAATTGTTTCCGATAGGGATCCACGCTTTACATCGAACTTCTGGAAACGTCTACAAGAATGCATGGGTACGCAATTGCGAATGACTACAACATATCACCCTCAGACAGATGGACAGAGCGAAAGAACGATTCAGACATTAGAAGATATGCTAAGAGCCTGTGTGATGGACTTTAAAGGAAATTGGGATGATCACCTACCGCTCGTAGAGTTCGGCTACAACAACAGTTACCACGCTAGTATTGGCATGCCGCCTTATGAAGCATTATACAGTAGAAAGTGCAGGACTCCTCTTTACTGGGATGAAGTTGACGACATACAATTATTAGGTCCCGAACTAGTACAGCAGACAACAGAGATAGTTAAAGTGATCCGAACAAGACTAGTAGCAGCTCAAGATAGGCAGAAGAAATACGCCAATCCACACCGTAAAAATGTTGAGTTTGAACTGGGTAGTTATGTGTTTTTGAAAGTCTCTCCCTGGAAGGAAAAGATCATGTTTGGAAAGAAAGGAAAATTAAGCCCAAGATTCATTGGACCCTTCGAAGTACTGCAAAGAATCAGAGAAGTTGCGTATGAGGTAGCTTTACCTCTAGCACTCGAGAATGTCCACAACATTTTCCATGTTTCGGTTTTACGACCCTACAAACCCGATTACAAGCACGTGATTGAATATGAACCCCTTCATTTTGAGAAAGACTTATCCTATGAAGAAATTCCTGTTCAGATTGTCGACAGAAAAGAACAAGTTCTCAGAAAATAAAGTAATACCTTCTGTTAAAGTAATTTGGATGAACCACAACGCTGAAGAAGCAACGTGGGAACTCGAAGACCATATGATGAAAAATTACCCTCATTTATTTAATTAATATATATGTAAGTGATTCTGGGGACATAATCTTTGTAAGGGGGGAGAATGTAACGGGACGAATTGATTGAGTCGTGATTCTGAGGACAGAATCCTTTTAAGGGGGAACGATGTGATAAACGAGATTATATAATTTAATTTTAATATTTATTGAATTAAATAAATATTTTTGATGATGTAATTATTAGATTAAATAATTAATTGATGAAGTTGTGGTAGATTAATTTAATTATATGTGTTATATTTATTAATTTAATGTGGAGAATTTTATTATTCAAAGTGTGACATTATGTGAGTTTATTGAATTAAAAGAAATATTTAATAAGCCTAATATTATTTTATAATTAATGAGAAAATTAATTATATGACTATGTGAATTTATGAGAAACTATTATATTTTATTTAAATTAAATTAAATAAGGTATTTGATTTATTTTATAATTGGGTGTGACATTATTAAACTATAGGATAAAAGATTTATTAAATTAAATGGATTTGAGCCATTTGAGGTTAACCAAACAAAGACTTATGGGGAGTTAGTAGCAGTTAACCCATGATTGGGTTAACTGACCACACAGCGCGTTAGTTCCTTTCATTATGTACATCTTCTTATTATTTCATTTTCTAAGTTTGGCAAAGAAATTCAGAGAGAAATTGAGAAATTGTTGAGGAAATTGTGAGTTGAGTAATTTAATTAGCATCTGAAAAGGGTTTCTCCATTAATCTGCACTCTATACTCTGGGTAATTCCTTTAAACCAATTTTATTTATGTTGTTTAAATTTTATAAGAAAATGGCTTTTAAGTTCTGTAAAACATATGTAATTGGGGAAGAGTAATAATTATGTGCTTATATATGTGATAAGATGTTTTATAACGTGTTGTGCTATATATTATGGTTCCATAGCATCAGTTCCATGAAATTACGTCGTATATTGTTGCTACAAAATTACAGAGTATAGAAATATGGCCATATGGCCCTTACTCACAAATTTAATACGTCAAACATATATGGTATCATAAATTTTATACCTGTATATAATTATGCATATTAAAACGAAGAGACCAAACTTCAAATGAACGGATTCAGTGTTATAACGAATCTGTAGTGTTAATTTTCATGTTCTGTATTCAAAATTTTCAAAAAAACACCAAGAACAGTAAATTACATGTGTTGATTTTGTTAATTATGTGTTTTAACTTATTAAAATCATGCTAGAAGGGTTGAGTAGTTGTTATATGTATATTATAATGTCTGGGAGTGTCAAATTTCATGTAGGAAATAAGAAATTGGTAGAAATAGGCATGTTCTGCGATTTTTCATGACTCGCAATTCTGTAACTAGTGCTGCCATGCAGCATTTGCCATACCGCAAGAACAAGAATTACCACCTTGGCGCCATTGAAGCGGAGCCTTTTGAACGCGAGCAGCGTAGGGCGTGTCGATGGCGCCACAGCAGACTCTCCGTAATGTCCGAGAAAAGATAATTTTTAAAGTGTTCAAGTCCATGATTGTGATATTAACCTAATCTACTTATGAACATAAAAATATGTTAGGAGTATAATGAGATGTTAAAATAGATTCTTAACACGTCAATAACATAATTGCATGTGGATTGAATTATTGAATGCATAATTAACTTATTATTCGTGAAGTGTAAATTGTGTGACAATAAGTATGATGAATTGACTAAGTATAGTCATAATCCGAATTAGACAAAAAAAAGAGAATGAACTTGTGATGATTAATTACATTAAAATTAACTAGTATCGTGAATATGAATGCTATGTAGGATTAAATCAAGGAACGTTTATAATTAATGTGTAATCTATGCACGAGGCAAGTTTCCTAACCCTACTTGTTATCATTATTCAAGTTTATTCATTACACCTATGAAATTCTCGTTATTATTAAATCAAATTCAATTTGTTATATTAAAGAATAATTATCTTTTCAAAGTATGATTCTGTTATACAATACTTATGTTATTGTATATGTGACGCCCCCAAAATAGGTATACAACACCCATTCTGAGTCGCTAAATACATGGTACAGAAACAACTACAACTTTATTAATACAACTGTCGTGCAAAATACGACAACACTTAAACTGTGAGTTTAAATACAAATATTGTCATCTAGACAATATCCACACTCAAATAAGTCCTCATAACAATTTTTGATACACTATTTTACAAAATAGTGAGGACTACTAAAACAACTTCTAGAACCATCATTCCACAGCCCGGCTAGTACTCGCTACATTCTCGCCTCCTGAAAAGAAAAATAGAACAAAAAGGAAAAGGGTGAGCTCAACTAGCCCAGTAAAGAACATTATGACTAAGATAATATAGAACAAATTATCGTTAGTCCCCAACAGGGAAAAATTTAATAGAATACAATAGACAACCAGTTTTAAATCAATATTCGCAGCGGAAATAATAATTCATTAGAAGAGTTAAGTAGAGAATAAAATCTACTATCTTCTATATATGAATTTAAAAGTCCATCGTCAATATTTTATCCCTGTAACATCAATCAACATATATCTGGAATTAAATATTCATCTTTGCACTGCAGGCCAAATATATTCATCAGTTGGTCATGTTCATCTAAACACTTGTTCATCTTTGCACTACGGCCCAAAGATATTCATCAGAAAATCATTCATCTTTGCACTATAGGCCAAAGATATTCAGTTATATCATCATTTAGGACTGAGGATGATGAAAAATATATTAAAGAAAACGAATCCAGTGAAATAAAAAAAACAAATACTAAGGATTCGTACTTTAAACAATCCAAGTTCAAAAATACTTCATAAATAACCATAGTGGAGTTAAATTCAAGAATGAAGATCGAAACATAGATACAATCAAAGCTAGTATCCATAATAGATATCTTGGACAAAAAATGAAAATTTAATTTTTCTGTGAATAGTGTCGTATCTGTGAATAGTGACGTATACACGAATAGTACCGTATACGCGAATAGTAACCCCAACACTAAAAGACAAGAGTTTCACAAGAAAAATCTTAACAATATTCCGGTATAATGATATTGAAAGAAATAATATCATTTATAAAAAAAAAAATCCCTTACCTCGAAAAGACAGTACTTCTGACTGGATTACTGGATATAGTGCTGAAGGAACTTGCATCGTATAGCAACACTCAAAGTACTAAAATACTAAGAAAAATACGCTCGATATTATAGAGAGAAAACTTTAGTTTCTGGTGTGATTTTCAATTCTAACCTAAGCACCCTATTTATAGGAAAATGCTTAGAACACCGAAGCAAAAAATTTAATAAAATATTAATATTTTTATATAAATTTCCTTCACACACCAAGAAATCTGAATTCAACATCTAACATGTGCAAGTGGGGCCCACCCAATAGAAAAAATGTTTTTATTATTAACATTATTTAAAAACTACAAAAATCAATTACTCCGGAACTTCAATAATTCATAATAAATAACTCTTTCATCAGAAAAATTCAAATCTTATGTCCTTCCATAAGAAATTCAACTCTTTACAACTTTACAGAAGAAAGTTTTTCCAAATTTCAAACAGAAATTGACCGAAATCCACATACGGATGATTTTACAAGCTATAATCAAATTTCAGTCAAGAAATGGGGTCCACAAACATGAAAAACATGTTTTAAATATTTTTAGTAACAAAAATACTATTCCTCCTCATTTATTCATATATCCCACATTCATTGTAAAAATATCACCATTATTATATTATTATAATATAATAATATATTTAAATGAATTATTTATCAGAAAAGATAAAATACTAATTTTCAACAATTGTCACCTTTAAAATTTTCTCCATCTATATCCACATAAAATGAATATTTTCTTTATCATAATAATCAATAATTAATTATTCATAAATAATATTACAGAATCACAATACTGACAACCAAGCCGTTCCCAGGAAAGAGGTGGCTTTCCAATAAGGATTTCTCCTTACTAGCGCGCAATTAGGTGACCAAACCTCTCCTTAGACAGAACTTTCTAGACATTGTCAATAACGCTATCTAATAATATTATTCAAATAATATGAATTATTGTTTTGATAATGGAAAATACTTTGTAGTGACAATTATTGAAACAACAATAATATAAAATATCAATGTAGCAATTATTGAATCAATAAAATAAAATATTAAACAGTAATTACTGTAACAATTATTGAGTAGTGCCTTCTTACATAAGAATCAATAATTGGTGCAATACCGGTGTCTTCGCAAAAAACGTATTCTCGTGTTTTAACCACCGGGTATTCCAATAGTATTAACGGTAACAACTACGCCGTTATTTATAAACAACTTATACTTGTCGTTTTCTTCATCCAATCACTTTCCATTATGGGGCCCACACAAGGCTGCGCAGTCGTATGAATATTCCCCGACAGTAAGATTATTCCTCGACCAAACGAATATTCTCCTACAACAATAAATATTTTATAACCACTTGCTTATTTGAAATATTTGCGCATTTTACCCATAACTAACCACATTAATCAACTCAACCCTTACTATTTCAAAATAATAAATAAAGGAAATTCAATTTCATTCATAATAAGTTGGGGTCTTACAACCTCCCCTCCCTATGAAATTTCATCCTCGAAATTGACATACGTACCTGGTATTTCGAAAAGGTGAGGATACCTTGCTTTCATTTTTGTTTCCAACTCCCAAGTCATTTCCTCAATAGCACTGTTCCTCCACAAAACTTTGACTTGTGGTATATCCTTTGTGCGTAGGACATGCTCCTTTCTATCCAAGATCTTAACAGGTACCACCTCGTACGTTAAGTCTTCGACTATCTCATCTAGTTCTAGCTCAATAATGTTGTCCGGGTCCTTCACATATTTATGAAGTACAGATATGTGAAACACATTATGAACACGAGACATACTCGGAGGTAATGCAAGTCTATAGGCTACATTTCCTACTCGGTCAAGAATTTGAAATGGACCAATAAATCGTGGATTGAGCTTTCCTCTCTTCCCAAATCTTGTAACTCCCTTCCATGGAGCAACTCGCAACAATACATGATCCCCAATACTAAATTCCACGTCATTTCGATGAAGATCCGCATAACTCTTTTGTCAATCTTGTGCCGTTTGTATACGTTGTCGAATCATTTAGATCTTTTCTGTAGTCACACGTACCAACTCTGGTCCCAACATTGTTGCTTCACCCACCTCATCCCAACATATTGGAGAGCGACACTTTCGTTCATATAATGCTTCGAATGGAGCCACACCTATACTTGCCTGATAACTATTGTTGTAAGAGAATTCCACCAATGGTAAATACTTATCCCAACTCCCTTTGAAGTCTAAGACACATAGTCTTAATACATCTTCAAAAGTTTGAATAGTCCTCTCGATTGTCGTATCGTTTGAGGATGGTATCTTTGAATCAGAATAAATAAATCGTGCCCATAGCTTTTTGCAAGCTAACCCAAAATCGTGAAGTGAATCTTGGGTGACGATCCAAAACGATGGATACTGGCATGCCATGCAATCTCACAATCTCATTTACGTACATACTAGTAAGACGTTCAAGGGAATAAGTCTCCCGTATAGGCAAGAAATGGGCAGACTTGGTTAATCTATCAACAATAACCCAAATCGAATTTATGCCTTGAGAAACCGTGGGAAGACCCATAACGAAATCCATGGTAATGTGTTCCCACTTCCATTTCGGAATCTAGAGTGGTTGTAATGGACCATTTGGCACTTGATGCTCCGCCTTTACACGTTGACAAGTTAAACACCTCGAGATAAACTTCGTGATCTCTCTCTTTATATTGTTCCATCAAAATGTATGTCGAAGATCACGATACATTTTGGTACTTCTAGGATGGATTGCAAATGGTGTATTGTGTGCCTCCATCATGATCTTGTATTTCAAATCAGAGTCATTAGGAACACAAAGTCTGGAGTGGACTCGAAGTATTCCTTCTTCATCGATTCTTGCTTCTAGAATAACACCTTCTTGTACTATCTTCTTCATACGCATCAGCTCCGGCTCTGTGGCTTGAGCAACTTTAACTTTTTCGATTAAAGTCGGTTCTATGCGTATATTTGACATCATCGCATGGGTCCCCAAAGTATTGAATTCTATCTTCATCTTTTTTAAATCACACAAAATAGGCCTTTGTGTTGACAACATTGCACTCGTTCCCGCATATGATCTTCTACTTAATGTGTCGGCTACCACGTTCGCTTTTTCAGGATGGTATTGAATGGTTTGGTCGTAGTCTTTCAACAGCTCGAGCCATCGTCGTTGCCGCATATTGAGTTCCTTTTGGGTGAAGAAATATTTGAGACTTTTATGGTCTGAATAAATCTCCACTTTCTCCCCATATAAATAGTTCCTCCAAATCTTTAGCGCGAAAATGACTGCTGCCAACTCTAGATCATGAGTAGGATAATTCCTCTCATACTCTTTAAGTTGTCGCGAGGCATAGGCTATGACTTTCCCATGTTGCATGAGAACATATCCTAACCCTTTACTCGAAGCATCATTTGTGAGATAACAAATCCATCTGAACCAGATGGTATTGTCAGAACAGGTGCTGAAATGAGTCTCCTCTTGAGATCTTGGAAACTCTTCTCGCATTCCTCGTTCCATATAAATTTTGTATCTTTACGAGTCAGCTGAGTTAATGGAGTAGCGATTCGAGAAAATCCTTCCACAAATCTCCGATAATAACCAGCTAAGCCCAGAAAGCTACGTACTTCAGTCACCGATTTCGGTTGCTCCCAACTTTGTATTGCATCAATCTTGCCGGGTCAACAGATACTCCATGTTTTGACACCATGTTCCCAAGGAATGCTACTTCCTCAAGCCAGAACTCCATTTCTTCAGCTTGGCATATAGCTTGTTATCACGAAGCATTGCAGTACCATCTTTAAATGGTGTTCATGATCTTCATGACTTTTGGAATAGATGAGGATGTCATCAATAAAGACGACAACAAAATGATCCAAATATTCCTTGAATACTCGGTTCATCATATCCATGAAAGCCGCAGGAGTATTAGTCAATCCGAATGACATTACTAAGAATTCATAATGCCCGTACCGAGTTCTGAAGGCAGTCTTTGGAATATCCTCAGTTCTAATCTTCAGCTGTTGTTATCCAGAACGAAGATCGATCTATGAAAAGAATTTCGCTCCTTGTAACTGGTCAAACAGGTCATCAATACGAGGTAGCGGATACCTATTCTTGATGGTGACATGGTTCAATTCTCGATAGTCAATACAAAGTCGCATACTTCCATCTTTCTTCTTTAAAAATAAAATAGAAGCACCCCAAGGAGATGTACTAGGACGAATGAAACCGATGTCCAACAACTCCTGTAGTTGGACCATTAACTCCCGTGATCACCTCGTTTGGGTTCCTCGCATTTTGACCAGTCACGACAAACGCTCTTCCAGGAACCATTGACTTTGACTTTTCTGGGATAGCCTTTTGAGTCACCATCCCCGCTGGACTTGGTGTCGCTACAGTACAGTCTCGAGTGATATGTCATTCCTTTCCACAATTATAACATACCTAGAACTGTTGTGGACAGTTTGGGCTGGTGTGTCCTTCTTTTTCACATTTATAGCATACGACCGGTGGTCGTTCTCCTCCCTTAGAACTAGTTGTTGCTGGTGCTGACATCTTCACATTGTCATTGTTGAATCTCCTCTTTTTTAAAAATCTCCCCCCGGCTCGCTTCTTCTATTTTCATGGCCATGATTACCACTAGAGTGGTTACCGCTTTTGTCCGAATGTTTTCCTCCCCGCTGGTTTTCATTGCTCCGATGACTGCTGCCACCGGTATGATCTTGGTTGTGGTCCTTCGGTTGAACATACTCATTATCTCGCTCTAATAATTGAGCCCTGTTTACAACATCTGAATATAAAGAAATTTTATGGGAGATGAGATATTGTCGAATCTCGGGTTTTAGACCTCTCAGAAACATCCGCGTCATTCGTTCCTCATTCTCTACCAAATGAGGTGCAAACCTGGATAACTCTGCGAACTTCGCCTCGTACTGGGACACCGTCATATTGTTTTGTTCCAATCTAATAAACTCTACCTCCTTCATATGGTGAATACTTTCAGGAAAGTACTTGTCATTGAAAAGTTTCTGAAACATTTCCCAAGACATGTTGAGTCTGGCGGCAGTGGGTACGCCTACACGGACTCCCACCGAAGAGTCCGCCGCCGCCACGGAACATAAAGGTGGCGAATGGAACCTTTGTTCCTCCGTGCATCCCAAGACATCGAATATCTTGGTAATTTGTTTAACTCACCTCTCTGCCTTGATCGGATCCGGCTTTCCAATAAATTCTGGTGGTCCCAACTCTTTGAGGCGCTTGCATTTGTGATAAACCGTAATGCGTTGCTATCATTTCCACACGTATTTTGTACACTAGTCTCCTAAATCGGTTTTGCATGAAGCGCAAAAAGCTTCTATACATCCCATCATTCATCATTTGTTCGGCAGTGTTGTTTACAGGAGGAATATTGCCTTACTGTTGCACGTTCCCCTAGGTGGTGATTAAAGGTGTCTCCACGGTCTCATTCACTCCACTGTTAATATTCTAATCTGTCATTCTTAAATACTTTCATAAAACAAGGGTTAATTAAAAAAAAATTAACACATCACATATTAACCATATGCTCCGACTGACCAACAAATAAGCTTAGGTATGACACACTAGCGAAGGATTACTCGTCTCTCCCCTCCTAGTTCATTTCCCTGATCTCTGCCAGAGACCATATCCCTAAGCTCTTATACAAATTGTGACGCCCCCAAAATAGGTATACAACACCCATTCTGAGTCGCCAAATACACGGTACAAAAACAACTACAACTTTATTAATACAACTGTGGTGCAAAATACGACAACACTTAAACTGTTAGTTTAAATACAAATATTGTCATCTAGACAATATCAACACTCAAATAAGTCCTCATTACAATTATTGATACACTATTTTACAAAATAGTGAGGACTACTAAAACAACTTCTAGAACCATCATTCCAAACCCCGACTAGTACTCGCTACATTCTCGCCTCCTGAGAAGAAAAATAGAACAAAAAGGAAAAGGGTGAGCTCAACTAGCCTAGTAAAGAACATTATGACTAAGATAATATAGAACAAATTATCGTTAGTCCTCAACAGGGAAAAATCTAATAGAATACAATAGACAACCAGTTTTAAATCAATATTCGTAGCGGAAATAATAATTCATTAGAAGAGTTAAGTAGAGAATAAAATCTACTATCTTCTATATATGAATTTAAAAGTCCATCGTCAATATGTTATCCCTGTAACATCAATCAACATATATCTGGAATCAAATATTCATCTTTGCACTGCAGGCCAAAGATATTCATCAGAAAATCATTCATCTTTGCACTACAGGCCAAAGATATTCAGTTATATCATCATTTAGGACTGAGGATGATGAAAAATATTTTAAAAAAAATGAATCCAGTGAAACAAAAAAATAAATACTAAGGATTTGTACTTTAAACAATCCAAGTTCAAAAATACTTCATAAATAACCATAGTGGAGTTAAATTCAAGAATGAAGATCAAAACATGGATACAATCAAAGCTAGTATCCATAATAGATATCTTGGACAAAAAATAAAATTTTAATTTTTCTGTGAATAGTGTCGTATCTGTGAATAGTGACGTATACGCGAATAGTACCGTATACGTGAATAGTAACCCCGACACTAAAAGACAAGAATTTCACAAGAAAAATCTTACCAATATTCCGGCATAATGATATTGAAAGAAATAATATCATTTATAAAAAAAATAACATCTCTTACCTCGAAAAGACAAGATCCCCATTTGGATTCTTCGGATATAGTCTTTGAAGGAACTGCACCAGAGTATAGCAACACTCAAAGTACTAAAATACTCACAAAAATACGTTCGATATTATAGAGAGAAAACTTTAGTTTCTGGTGTGATTTTCAATTCTAACCTAAGCACCCTATTTATAGGAAAATGCTAAGAACACCAAAGCAGAAAATTTAATAAAATATTAATATATTTATATAAATTTCCTTCGCACACCAAGAAATCTGAATTCAACATCTAACATGTGAAAGTGGGGCCCGCCTAATAGAAAAAATGTTTTTATTATTAACATTATTTAAAAACTCCAAAAATCAATTACTCCGGAACTTCAATAATTCATAATAAATAACTCTTTCATCAGAAAAATTCAAATCTTATGTCCTTCCATAAGAAATTCAACTCTCTACAACTTTACAGAAGAAAGTTTTTCCAAATTCCAAACAGAAATTGACCGTAATCCACATACAGATGATTTTACAAGCTATAATCAAATTTCAGTCAAGAAATGGGGTCCACAAACATGAAAAACATGTTTTAAATATTTTTAGTAACAAAAATACTCTTCCTCCTCCTTTATTCATATATCCCACATTCATTATAAAAATATTACCATTATTATATTATTATAATAATATAATATATTTAAATGAATTATTTATCAAAAAAGATAAAATATCAATTTTCAATAATTGTCACCTTAAAAATTTTCTCCATCTATATCGACATAAAATGAATATTTTCTTTATCATAATAATCAATAATTAATTATTCATAAATAATATTACTGAGAATCACAATACTAACAACCAAGCCGTTCCTAGGAAAGAAGGGGCTTTCCAATAAGGATTTCTCCTTACTAGCGCGCAATTAGGTGACCAAACCTCTCCTTAGACAGAACTTTCTAGACATTGCCAATAATGCTATCTAATAATATTATTCAAATAATATGAATTATTGATTTGATAATGGAAAACACTGTGTAGTGATAATTATTGAAACAACAATAATATAAAATATCAACGTAGCAATTATTGAATCAATAAAATAAAATATTGAATAGTAATTACTGTAACAATTATTGAGTAGTGCCTTTTACGTAAGAATCAATAATTGGTGCAATACCGTGTCTATCTTGTGCAAAAAACGCGTAGACATCGTGTTTTATCCACCGGGTATTCCAACAGTATTAACGGTAACAACTACGTCGTTATTTAAACAACTTATACTTGTCGTTTTCTTCATCCAATCACTTTCCATTATGGGGCCCACACAAGGCTGCGCAGTCGTATGAATATTCCCCGACAGTAAGAATATTCCACGACCAAACGAATATTCTCCGACAACAATGAATATTTTATAACCACTTACTTATTTGAAATATTTGCGCATTTTACCCATAACTAACCACATTAATCAACTCAAACCTTACTATCCCAAAATAATAAATAAAGGAAATTCAATTTCATTCATAATAAGTTGGGGTCTTACAGTATACACCTTGAGATTGTTATTCAATTTAATTACCATTTATTGTTGAACCTTGTTAGACTAGTGAACCTTATTTGATTCGACTAGTCCATAGTAGATGAACGTTCTAAATTTCAGAACCCTTATTGATTTATCCAAACCAAACTTCCTTTGGTACGGACTCTAATGTCAAACTGAGATGAACAACCCTGTATAGGGATTACTTATGCGTTAAGCGTTAAGATATTGTGCTGCAGTATGGTACTACTAAGGGTGATCCCCTAAGCACGACAGTAGAAGAGTCCATAGTCTTATAAGCGTTAAAGGTTTCATGTATAACCCTTGATAACCTAGGACATAGTTCAAGGTCTTATGACCCTCAGAAATCTTTTGATTCTTGTTATTCATTCTTGATTCAAAAGTTGAGTTTTATTCTAGAAGTCTTTGATTCATTCGCATGTTATTATATTGTTATTTCATTATTATACTTGTGGGCAATCGTGCTCACTCTTGCGTAATAATAACATTGCAGTTAAGAACGAAAGATCCGACGAGCCTTCTACTAGAAAAGGCAAGGGTAGGATTAACAAGTGCTGAAGACTTGTTATTTTATGTGATGATGTATTTCTATTTTAGACTTATGTTAATGATGTGTAAGATGATTAATTGTTTATGTTTCCGAAGTTAAGATTTAAGGTTAGTATGACCTGGAATTTATGTATTGTTATGATGTAACTCCTTAAGGAGATGATTTATTTCTATCTATTAATGCTTTCATTGATTATGGGTAGATAGATATATGATGTTTGAATAGTGAACACCAAATCATGTAGAAAATTAAGTACCCGAATTTGGGGATGTCACAATATCCCTTACATCAGAAGAAGACTGGATACTAGAATAGTGAGGTAGCAGACTTCTCTTCTACTTTCTCTCTAAAGCTTCTCTCTCTATAGCTTCTCTTTCTATAATTGTTCTTGTGAGTCTTATTGAATTGGTGAGAATGAAAGAAGAATGAGCTTCTATTTATAGGAAAACATAGTTTCGATAATTGCACGTTTTGGGGCTCGAAATATTACAGTATAATACCTTCATCTTTTCATTCATTTTTAATTTAGTCATGCAAGTATTATCAAACTTGCACCACCTCCCCTAATAGTACAACATATGAATCAATAGTCCAATCATGTGAATACATAGTATAATCATGTGAAAAAATTAATTATAGTTTAGTACCTTCATCTATATCTCTATTTTTAATTTAGTCATGCAAGTATTATCAATCTTGCACCACCTCCCCTAATAGTACATGCATGTGAATCAATAGTACACACATATGAATAAATAGTTATAAGCATTTGAATTAATAGCAATTATTTGCTCATTTATCCAATTAATTACCCGATTGATCAATATAACCTCCAAACATCCATTATTATCGAAATAGATGTTGATTTCCACTAACACTAATAATCCCAACACAATGGAAATATTAATTTCATCTTTAATCAACACGAACATATTCATCATTAATATTATAACTCATAATATTTAACAACCAGATCATTCCTAGGAAAGATGGGGCTTTCCGATAAGGATTTCTCCCTATTGGCGCGCAATTAGGTGACCAAACCTCTCCTTGATAGAACTTTCTAGACATTGTCAATATTGCAAATAATAATATGAATAACTTTGTCGTCTCAATTATTGATTTAATAATATAAGATATTATGCAGATGATATTGTGACAATAATTGAATCAATAATATGAGAGATATTATGCAACAACTACTGTAGCAATAATTGAATATAACTGAGTGACTTCTCACGTAAGCATCAATAATCAATACTGTGTGCTACTATGTAACCATACATATTACTGTATTTTTACCACCGGGTAGTTCAACAGTTTAACTGTAAAACTTTCGCCGTTTATCTTTATAAAAAGATAATTCTGTCGTTTTTTAACTACGAAAATACTTCCGTTGTGGGGTCCACCAATGATTATGTCGTCGTAAGAATATTACCTGTTAAAACAAATATTCCTCGACCAATCGAATATTATATAACCACTTGCTTAATTTGCAAAATTTGTAAATAATACCCACAATTATAACATTATATCAAATCCACACCATAATATTCAAAAATATATTTCGAGAAAAATTAATCTTTATTCATAAAAGTTGGGGATCTTATAACTGAATCTTGATTCGGTTCTCGTGATGGACATTTTTAGCTGTACATGGCTTGTAAATTATTCACGGTGTTTGAATTTCCTTAGATGGTTATCAAGCCCACAAGGAATTCATCACTTCTTTTTATCTTATTTTCTCGAAGATGCTTCGCATCTCGAAAAATAAAAGCAATCAAGCCGAACACATAATAAAATGGAGTATCAAAGGCCTCAATTACTATTGAGCATAAGGGTTTAAAAAACCTCTTTTATAAAACGTCACTACGATATCCTGTTAAAACTGAACTTTTATACAAAATTCAAACCCTTTGTATATAGGTGCAAACGAGGCATAACACTACTTCTAGATAAATCCACATTGATCTACACAGACCTACATTCAAATAATGGTTTAAATTGAAAAGTGGCGGTCACCGTGGTAACACGGATGTCGGGGGGGTGCCTAACACCTTCCCTCCGCATAATCAAGCCCCCAGACCCTAACGAATATCGGTTTCATAGACCAGTTAAATAGTGTCACATCACTAGGTTAATGTGCAACCATTTAAAAATACCAACAGGCGACTCTTACAGTCCAATCGTCGACATATACATGTCGGACCTTTTCACAACTTGTTTTTTCAAACAAATCTCACCTAACATGAGAACACCAAAAGACAAGAACAGAAAAGGGATAAATAAAAATTCTTACGTCGACAATGATTGTCCATATGCACGTAGGTACGACTAGGGGACATTCAATAGCACACCAACTCAAAGTCATGAACATCTTATATGCATGAAAAAACATTAAAATAAAATTCATCATGGTAACCTAATTACTAGGTGTGCTTTACTTCAAAACCTTTACTCATTAGTCCACAAATAGTTTGGAAAAAAATAGCAGAAAGGGGTGCCAATTGACTATTTCAGAAGTTAATTTTTTTCACATCAATACGTTCACCATGGTAAAAAACTAACATTTAATGCGTTGAATAATTTTTATCAAGTCATATGAGCATTCATATTCACTACTATGTGTTTAGAAGTATTTTATATGATATCTCACATTCCAATGGTTAAAACTAGAAAAGAAGACATGTAAACGTTACCAAGATAGTGCAAAACGATTGTACGGTGATGAATTTTGAAGAAAGCATCCCAAACTCAGTAGATCTGAAGAAGAAATCTCGAATTTTCTGTGCGGCTTCAACTTGAAAATGACTTTTGAAAGAGATGGGATGGAGTATATAACCCAAGGGTGGCTGTGGGTCTACCTACGGCTACCCAGGGTGGTCCCCACCCCCTCTGGCTCGATCAAATTTGAGTTGCAATGGAGGTCCCAGAAGCTAAAAAGTCAAATCAGGGAAAAAGATGCTATGCGATTGAGCGGAAAGGGCCTGCAATCCTGAATTCAGAGACCAAACTGCGGGTCTACATGTAAGTCATTGGTATTTCCAGGAGGAGGGTTCAGAAGACCGATGATAATAGCTATTAAAAGCAGCCCTTGTCAAAGCATCGTGAAGGTCTGATGCCATGAACCAGGGGTTGTGATTGCAATCTAAGCATCTAAACTTGTCAGGGTATAACTCGTCCGAAAGATATCCCCAGTAGAGATAACAGACATTCCTAACACTGTAAACCGTTGGCGACAACTCCAGCATAACATCAGAAATGGTCTGGTGGTGTAAGCCATTGAAAGTTACTTCAACAAAGGTCAGACATCCCAGACACTTCAAACCGTTGGCGATAACTCCAACGTAGCATCGGAAATGTTTCGGTGGTGTAAGTCGTTGAAAGCTATTTCAATGAAGATCAGAGTATCTGATATTGCAAGACGTTGTCGACAACTCCAGGGAAGTGTCAAAGAAGTCTGATGATGAAACCATTTCATCAGGGAGGATTGATGATGGAACCTGTTATACAGATCCTCAACCAAGACACCACAAAGGCTTGGTGATTTCTAGACCGTTGTAAACTACTGTGAAAATAGGCACCGAGGAAAGTCGGTGATAGTCAACCTTCACAACACTGTCGTCCGAGTGGGTATTGTGAAGATGCTTTGAAAGCAAGCATTCAAAGTTTTATCCCCAGCGGAACTATCGACATCGACCTGGTAGAAAGTTAGAGTGATGGCGATAATGGCAGCATAATGGCAAGAAACATCCAATGGTGGCAACCAAGCCAAGCCATCATCCAGATAAAATATCAATAATCCCCGAGAGTCACTTGCGAAAGAGGAGAACATCTTCGATGGAAAGCTCATCCAAAAACACAAGGACGTTGGTTACAACCCCAATGTCAAAATCCGATGGTCTCAACCATTGGAAAACATCCACAGCAGGGATCTTAAAAATATCCTTGCGACTTATCATCAAATCAGAATCAAATAGTACTGATGGACATTTCACGCCACTAGGAAAACCCCAACGTAGCATCAGAAAGATCCGCTGATGAAAGCTTTGCAGAATACCATTTGAGTAGACATCAAAGCGGTGCAAGGGAAATCATCATTGACAACTCCATCCCCTAACATGAGCAGGCCGTTATCAAACACCGTTGGAAATCATTCCAACAACAAAAACATTCAGCATAACATCACATCATGTTGCATTTCATCATTTTAATCTTGTCATATTTCAAGTGTCTAGTAGTCTTTATCCTGTCCATGCCATTACATTGCATAAACATGATAAAGAGGGGCATCTGTAGACATTCAAAATTTTGCATTCTTGTTACTAACCATGCAAGAGGACAGAATCGTCTTCCAGAGATAACTCTGGATGTCAAATCAATCTTATTGGGAATTACATATTCAAATTTGATGTTGAAAGTAAATAAACATGATCATATGTAAAGTCCCTTTGAGAATATATGTACAAGGACTTAGGTGATAGATAAAAATTGTTAGGTTGATATGTGCTTTATGTTTATCATTCTGTAAATGAATGTATGGAAGAAAAGATCAAAGTTGTTAGGTTAATCTATTTTGAGATGTAATAGATAGGCATTAACATAATCGTATTCTATTTTGGAGGGCCTCACTTAGAATCGTAGAGTTAGTCCCAGCGCCTGCAGAGCCAAGTCGAAGAATCCTAGTCTACTCTCAGAAACGTAGAGTCTGCAAAAGCTAGCGAGTAAAGATCGAAGTCTATCGGTGCATAAGAGAAATCGTAGTGTCTCCTTCGCAAGCTAAATGAATCTTGAACAAGATACCACAATCATGATCGTAGTGCACCTCTTATCAGCTTCAGAAGCATTGAGTCTTGTCCATTTATTGAATAATAAATTACAACAAATGAGGAATAGATTATAGACATTGAGATTCTCGGGAATCCCATTGACCCAACACTCATCCTTAGTATATAACAAAGAAACGTATTGAAGAAGCTAAGAAAAGTACTACATGTCAGCTGAAAACCCCTTTTCAGGTGTTAGGTGAGATAGCAGTCTTTTGTGTCAGTGGGTCAGACGGCTGAACAAAAAATTTCCAAGAAGTCACAATCAATGCTCAGAAATGTCGAATGCAATTAATGCTTCAACAGATGCCTTCAAACAAATATATTTTAAAGCCTCCTTATATACAAATTAGATAGAGATGCAAGAGAAGAAGAGTAAGCAAGAACAGAACAAAAAAAAGTTGAAGAACACTCAACGCTCAACTCTACGATCAAAGAAAAGAAAGCTTGTCCTGCAACTCAGTTCTTTCGAACACATGCTTAACAATAATTGAGTAGCACCACCCAAGAACTCAACTCTCAATAAGTTTATACCAAATCTGCTGGACTTGAAGAGTTCTAAGTGAACTAAGAAGTTCCAAGACTGCTGGTCTTGAAGAAATCTAAGCGATTCATAGTTTGTAAAGATATCCTTAGTGGATTTCCTACTCGAGTAGTAGAAGAGTGGACTAGAAGCTTTGAGTGCTCTAAACCACTTAAAAATGTTGTGTCTTCTATATTATCGATATAACTGCTATATATGTTATAATTTCTTATCTTCTATTAACTTAATTTATCTTAAAGGGGAACAATCAAATCTTATATTCCGATGTGGTTAATTTATTAACAAAATTCGACAAGTAATTTTGAAAAAGAAAATATTTAAAATATCTATTCAACCCCCCTTCTAGATAACTATTGTGCCTCTAGGAACTAACAATTGGTATTAGAGCATGTTTTCTCAATCAGCTTTCAAAGCTTGAGTAGATCCAATGGCACATCTGATAAGCGAATCCAAGACTGGAGGAGGCAGCAAGCCACAAATGTGCAACAAAGACAAATTTCCTAACTAGAAAGTTCGTATGCAAGCCTACATGGACTCAATAGATGAAGAGCTATTTGAAACTGTTATGAATGGGCCCTACATTCCAACAAAGCTTGCACCAACTCCAGAAGATCCAAACAGAGTTCAAATCAAGGTAAAATGTAAGACCCCAACTTTTACGAATAAAGATTAATTTTTCTCAAAATATATTTTTGAATAATATGGTGTGGATTTGATATAATGTTATAGTTGTGGGTAATATTTATAAATTTTGCAAAGTAATTAAGTGGTTATAAAATATTCGATTGGTCGGGGAATATTCGTTTTAACAGGGAATATTAAATGCGACGTCACAAATCATATTGGTAGATCAAGACAATGAATTCTTTGTCGAGTTAGAAAATGACAGAATTATCTATTTATAAAAATAACGGCGAAAGTTTTTACCGTTAAACTATTGAAATACCCGGTGGTAAAAGTATAATAATACATGTGGTTGCATAGTAGCACACAGTATTGATTATTGATGCATACATGAGAAGTAACTCAGTTATTCTTAATTATTGCTACAGTAATTGCTGCATAATATCTCTCATATTATTGATTCAATTATTGTCATAGTATCATCTGCATACAATTTTATATTATAAAATCAATAATTGAGATGACAAAGTTATTCACATTATTATTTGCATTATTGACGATGTCTAGAAAGTTCTGTCGAGGAAAGGGGTTTGGTCACCAAATTTCGCGCCAATAGGGAAAAATCCTTATCGGAAAGCCCCCTCTTTCCTGGGAATGATCTGGTTGTTAAATATTGTGAGTTATAATATTAATGATGAATACGTTCGTGTTGATTATGTTAGGTTTGTAATATTCATGAACGCAATCAAATTGCATAAAAATGCGGAAACGTGTAAAATCAGAGTTTTAAAAAATTTACAAACCATAAACCCGGATCACCCTTTATGCACAATTATTAATTAAACGAAAAGATAAAGAATAAAATCATACCCTTGAAGATCGAGCTTCCTCAGGTACAAGTTCACCTCCAAATCCTTTCGCGTTCAACTTGAATCCACCGGGTTTGGTTCCTTCCTTTGATCAACGTTAGCCACCCATATGTTTGGCCTCTAGAGGTGATCCACCAAGGAAGAATAGAATTCAAGAAGAAGGGTATTGGCTCAAACCCTAGTTTTTCCTATCTCATAGAAAAAGGCGTACTCTCCAACAAATTGGAATTATTACGTAGTTGTAAAAAGTCAACAACCACATCCCCATAATAAGACTCCTCTTATTTATAGATGTGGGCAACCCATATAACAATTAAGGAATTGGGATTTATTTAATTAATTAAATTCTTTTAATTAATTAAGCTCCCTAATCTT
This sequence comes from Panax quinquefolius, assembly GCA_020205615.1. NCBI lineage: Eukaryota > Viridiplantae > Streptophyta > Magnoliopsida > Apiales > Araliaceae > Panax > Panax quinquefolius. The sequence goes on from CM035167.1 coordinate 26,249,831, forward strand.
ATTAGGGATAATTAATTAAACTCCTTTAACTAATTTTCCTTCCTAATCCAATTAGGAATAAATGAGAGTACTTATATTAAATTAATTCCTAAACTCTTTTAGAAATTAAAATAATAATAATTGTAATAATATTAATAAGACTCCTCTTATTAATTTCTATTTAATATTTCTAAAATATTAAATAATAAATATTAAGCTATTTAATTTATTCTATCACCATAGATTAAATTAAATATATATTATATATTATTACGATTATGCCATTAACTTCTTAAATAATTATTCTTCCTTTTATGGTGTGACCCTTTAGGTTTTCCATATTAAATAGGTTGTGAATAAATCAATTAGAACAATTCTAATCTTATTTAAATAAATAAATTAAACAATTAATTTATTTAAATAATATTTATTCTACAATAGGGATAAGCGTCCTAGCGATCAACGACTTTCCAGATAATATAGATTTTAACATTAATCATAAAAGAACCTTTGAGTAAATAGTTATTGTGACAATTCAATCCTTCCACCATACAATGTCCCAATTAAATATAAGACATGGAATTCTTGTCAAGTCTTATTTTATTTAATTATATGTATTTCGATCCTTAAATGCACAACTCAAAAATGCAAATTAGAAACTCCTTTCTAATTTCATTCGCCGCCGAGGACTCTTTGGGTTGTCATTAATCGAATCACATAGGACATTTCTCTTCTTTTATTAGAAGTGGTAGATTCTTTATTGATCATATATTATCTCCATGTATAACTTGTTATACCCAAGCATACCCTTTGATATACCCTAAGGGTTTTAAGGAATAAGTCAAAGTATAACTCATCATACACAAGATACTATGATGATCTCAAGTCCAAGGATTACTTGTACTACTATCACTACAGGAATTCCTATTGACAGGCAAATAAAACTCCATTAGGTATTCCTTAGCGAGCCAGGTTCAGTGAACTTATTCTCTAATAAGCACCTACATACTTGCTTTAGTGTCTCCACACAAATGATCATGAGATCAATCATCCTCATCCAATGAGCAAGCAACGTATGTACCAATCTATCCGGATTCACTAATCCCCAATTTAGAAATCCAATGATTGGGAACTATTTTAGTTTTTAAGCTTTCTAAGAATTTAGATCTCATTAGAATGATCATCATCATTATTCTAAAAGCATTGCTTAAAACTATGGGTTTATCACATATTATAAAACAAACATCATGTAGATAATTAAAAGCCTTTAATAAATTATTACTTTTTATTAATAAATGAATAAGATTGTTCTAAAGTATATGCTTTATCATCAAACATGATTGGCTTGTGTGCATACTATTTTCAATCTCCCACTTGCACTAAAGCCAATCGTCATGGTATCCCATACTACTTCTTCTTCTAAGTGACGATTATTATGCTTTGTTGGATAAGCTTTAGTTAATGGATATGTAATGTTGTTCATGAGAGTCCACTATCTCTATAGTGATTTCCCATCTTTCAATGATTCTAATAATCAAATTAAAGTGCCACAACACATGTTTAGATCCAAGATGAGACTTAGGAACTATTCCTAGTTCTGTAATGAACTTTTATCCAAACAATCAACTTGCGGTTTCATTTATAGCTACTTACTTTGTCTTTATCACTAAAACCAAAGAACTCTTTCTTTGTTTGGAACCTTTCCAATTCACTACACCACTGTTCAAGGTAACCCTTTACCTTAAAGTGGATTTTTTTGTCATCTTGGTCTGTCTGAAAAACTTGAGTCTGTTATGCCCTCTAGTTTTAATTAAGACCCACCATGAATATGATCACATCCTTAGTGCCGGTTAAGCACTTTAAGATGTTTTCAGCGACTCATAGTGAACTTCTCCATAATATGGTGATCAACATCAGGTCTCGTACATTTCATTGCATACATGATTGTCACTCATGCGACCTCTCTTTTCAGGAGTCTGTGGGGACTATTAAGAGAGATACACTCCATAACTCATCGACATGAGACATCTCTTGGAGTTTGCCATGCTAAACGACTTTAGCATCAAATGAATATACGTTCTTTAGGTTAAGTTGAGCATCCTTTTAAATCTATCTATATAGATTTGTATCCCCAATAATAATACTCTTCCCAAATCATTCATGGAGGATTGTTTAGACAACTTTATCTTTACTGATTGTAGCATTGGTATGTAATTCCTCATCCGTAGTATTTCAACATATAATACTAGAAATTTCACGACGCTCCCACTGACCCTTTTGTACACACTAGAACTCTTACCTCATCGTATGTAACTCTGGATCACCATCTTCTATGATGCGTACCTCATCATCATCATCTATGATGAATCCATACCTCCCAGGTATCTTCGGTACTATTCCAGATTTACGATTAGGTTGTGTACAATAGGAATTCTATCTACTGAGTTCTCTTATTTGACTTATAGTGTTTTTTGGTTCTTGAACTCTTCAAGATCTATTATTCTCCCACTAGCCCCTTCGATGATAAACACCTTTATCTTAGAAGGCAGCGTGTTTCGCAACAAACACCTTTTGCTAAGTAGAATTATAGAACATATACCCTAAACTTACTTTAGGATGTCCCACAAATCGACACTTATAAAATCTTGTCCCAAGCTTATCCTTTGAAACCTTTTCACATAAGTTGGACAACCCCTTATCTTAACATACTTAAGATTAGGAATCCTCCCTGTCCATAACTTTTATGGAGTTTTGGGGCCGGATTTTGAGGTTACCTTTTCGTAGATATGCAGCCATTTCTAGGACATGACCCTAGAAGGATACTGGAATGTCGGTAAAATCATTATGGACTGCACCATGTCCAACAAGGTATGATTTTTCCTTTTAGATACATCAATCAATTATTGCGTATCAGGAGGCGTCCATTATGAGAAAACCATCTGAGATGATCTAGAAACTTATTGTACAAGTATTTATTCCTTGATCTAATCAAAGAATCTTAATACTTTGTCAATTTGTTTCACTTCTGAATTCTTAGAACCTTTCAAATAATTCATACTTGTATTTCAGCAAATACACACATTCAACTCTTTGAATGATCATCTCCTTTTCTTAAACTAATTTGTTTCAATATGCAAAATTATTTTCATGTAAGTCAGTATATAAAATCCATTAAGTAATATTCCAGTTCTATACAAAACATTATTATTATTATAAATAGAACAAAAATTGTTCTTAAATATAATACCAAAGATTTTATTGTCCAACAATAAAATGGAAATAATGTTTCTAACAAGTACTGGAATACAATAACAACTTATTGACTTAATAGATTTGCCCGTAGGGATTGCTAAACTATAAGTTTCTATGGCTAATGCAGCAACCTTTGCTTCATTTCCCACACATAGGATTACTTATCTATGTTCAGCTTTCCACTTCTGCTTGGTCCCTTCATAAATCTATATTTATGATAACCAAAGTCGGTATCCAATACCCAAGTAGAACCTTGACTTAAAGAAAAATTTATTTAAATCATGAACAAAATTGTATTTGTGACCGAAACTTCACTAAGCTTCTTTTTGGTTAGCTCTCTGCAAGATGCTTCTTGCAGATTTCTTTCAAATGTCGGGCTTATAGCGGTGGAAGCAAACTCCTTTGCTTTTCGTATCAGTTTTGTTCTTATTATCCTTTGTTTATGCCTTTCTATTTACTTTCTTTGAATCGTTCTTCTTTTCAGAAGATCCTTTAACCCCTACCAGTAAGACTTGATCTTTCTTGGTTGGAAAGTGACTCTCAACATTTTTAAATATGTTAAGCAAATCAACGAGGCTGATATCTAGCTTGTTTATATGAAAAATTCACCACAATTGTGAAAGGAGTCCGGGAGTGAGTGCAAGATCAAATCTTAGTTCAACTCTCCATCCATGACAAAACTCGTTGTCCTAATTGATCAATCAAATTGATAATGTTAAGGACTTTTATCTGTACTGTAGTGTCATCGGTCATTCTAGATCGGAAGAGCTCCTTAGATATCTGATATCTATCAGTCCTACTTTCCTCACCATCAACTACTTGATGTGCAGGAATATAGTAGAAGCATCCATAGTTTTTCGCCGACGAAGCTCGTTACTCATAAATGCGAGCATGATGCATTGAGCCATTTGTGCATCATCTTGCCTCTTTCTAAAAGTAGCAATGTCTTCCTCGGAGGCATTATGCGCAACCATTCTTGAGGATAGGCGTATTAAGGACATAAGATAGCTTTTCGACTATGAGAACTATTCTCAAATTCCTTAACCAATCCGTTTAATTGATTGCAGTTAATTTAGCATCTAATATGCTTCGTGATGATAGTAATTTTAGACATTGTAAAATTCTATAAATGAATTTGTAATTAACAACATTTTAACACATAATTCTTTTATTAATTACCAAAATAATTTAGGTCTTGTTTTAAATTGGTATCTCCCACTAGTTTCTTCAAACTATATTACCCTCACTTATATAGTTGGCAAAATCTAATTAAAGATTTGCTAGTGAGAATAAGGATCCCATTTCAAATGTATATAGCCTTGTGGTGACACAACAAACTATATATAAATAAATAGGTAGACAACTTTTGTCAATTACATCAACTATGCAACTCCTTTTCTTTTGCCTCTTAGATTATTTTGATCAAGTGGTGGCACATCAAGAATCAAAATTATCCAAGTTAAGTCCGAACCTAGCACTCCATATATTCAAAAAGAAAAATATCATCCTTGTGGTGACACAACAAAACAATATTGTTCAATTTTCTTTATAAGCATCAAATGTGATAAATTAACATCTTAAATACTTAATACTTGCCTTGTGGTGACACAACAAACTCATATTAAATATTTAATACTCTATTAATTTTATCATGCTAGAAGGCGACGTTCGATATTCCAAATATCTTTGAACGCTTAGGACTTAATATAAAAAAAAAAATTGAGGGGTTTGTTATTAATTTGTCTCATCTTGTTTAGCGCGCATGCACATATATATATAAAATACGAGTCATATTAATTAACATGCGAAGCATGTTTCCATAATATATAATATATATAGTATAAGCATGCACATATAGAATACTATATTCTACCCGGATTGATTATAGACTTTTATTCTAGTTTGGTTCACTAGAGCCACCAAGTGAACCAAAAGGTCAAACCCTAGGGGTGCAAGAAATAATATTTAAATATAACTATTACATTTAAACCCGGGCTTCATTACAAACGGGTCTTCAAGCGCTCCTTGCTCCTTGATCTCCAATTTTTCAAAATTAATTCTAACTATTCCTATTACAAAACTATTTAAAATAAATAGAAACCTTGATCGTAAATCGAGGGAAGTACATAAGAAGGAGTTAGAATTTACATTAAGAAAAAATTAGAGAAGGCGAGGTACGCAGACCCCATTTAATAAAACCCATACATTCATGCATCCAACTAAAATAAAATCCAATCGCATTGGTTGATAGTCCTTAATCAATCCCATTTATTATCATACACATCATCATATGCATCAATAAATAACATTCATCTTATGAATAATAAACATTTAATATATATATTGATATCATTTAATGGGCAAAATTAGTTAGTATAAAATCTAATTTTGAATCAAAATAAACTCCTTTATTTTAATCCAAATTTAAATCAAAATAAAACTATTTTATTTTAATTTATCCAATTTTAAATAAAATAAACTATTTTATTTTAATCAAAATCTTTAATCAAAATAAACTCCTTTATTTTAATTAATTATGGAATCAATTCCATGAAAAAAAAATCTTTAATTAAAATAAACTCTTTTATTTTAATTAATTATGGAATCAATTCCATGTAAAAAAATCTTTTATTAAAGGAAACACGGATATTCTTTTCCTATTCACAAATAAACTCCTTTATTTTGAATAATATGAAATCTTATTTCATATCTAAATAAACTCCTTTATTTAAGGAAACACGGATTTTCTTTCCTATTCACAAATAAACTCTTTTATTTTGAATAATATGAAATCTTATTTCATATCTAAATAAACTCCTTTATTTATGGAAAAATAAAATCCAATTTCAACTCCAATTAGTTATCATGGAATCCAATTCCAACTCTAATTAGTTAGCATGAAATTTAATTTTAAAATTAAAATAAACCTTTTTATTTTAATATTAAAATAAAATTTTATTTTAAAATTAAAATAAACTTTTATTTTAATTATAAAATAATTTAAATATTATATTATATATATATAATATAATAATAATAACCGTATTATATATATAATATATATATAATATGACTACTTATCCATGTTCATTCTTATCTCGATCCTGCTTTTTAACAAAATAAAGTAGGGATTATATATATATATATATATATATATATATATATATATATATATATATATATATATATTACGGAAAACTAGCATTCACGTGAAAACTAGCAGCAGTAGGATTCGGCATATATATATATATATATATATATATATATTATATATATTATTATAGTTGCTCCTGAAGACACATGAATCAAGGATATTAAATAATCATTTCTTTTCAACAGTCCGCAAGAAAAAAAAAATATAATTTCGGCTCCTTTTTTTTTTATTTAATAAATTTTATACAATAAAATTATGCCCAATAAAATTGTTCTAAACACATATCAATATACATATCAAATTAAAATAATTAATAATTCGCATAAAGGTTTGGCTCTGATACCACGGTTAGGTTTGTAATATTCATGAACGCAATCAAATTGCATAAAAATGCGGAAACGTGTAAAATCAGAGTTTTAAAAAATTTACAAACCATAAACCCGGATCACCCTTTATGCACAATTATTAATTAAACAAAAAGATTAAGAATAAAATCATACCCTTAAAGATCGAGCTTCCTCAGGTACAAGTTCACCTCCAAATCCTTTCGCGTTCAACTTGAATCCACCGGGTTTGGTTCCTTCCTTTGATCAACGTTAGCCACCAATATGTTTGGCCTCTAGAGGTGATCCACCAAGGAAGAATAGGAATTCAAGAAGAAGGGGTATTGGCTCAAACCCTAGTTTTTCCTATCTCTATAGAAAAAGGGCGTACTCTCCAACAAATTGGAATTATTACGTAGTTGTAAAAGTCAACAACCACATCCCCATAATAAGACTCCTCTTATTTATAGATGTGGGCAACCCACCTTAACAATTAAGGAATTGGGATTTATTTAATTAATTAAATTCTTTTAATTAATTAAGCTCCCTAATCTTATTAGGGATAATTAATTAAACTCCTTTAACTAATTTTCCTTCTTAATCCAATTAGGAATAAATGAGAGTACTTATATTAAATTAATTCCTAAACTCTTTTAGAAATTAAAATAATAATAATTGTAATAATATTAATAAGACTCCTCTTATTAATTTATATTTAATATTTCTAAAATATTAAATAATAAATATTAAGCTATTTAATTTATTCTATCACCATAGATTAAATTAAATATACATTATATTATTACGATTATGCCATTAACTTCTTAAATAATTATTCTTCCTTTTATGGTGTGACCCTTTAGGTTCTCCATATTAAACCTAGGTTGTGAATAAATCAATTAGAACAATTCTAATCTTATTTAAATAAATAAATTAAACAATTAATTTATTTAAATAATATTTATTCTACAATAGGATAAGCCTCCCTAGCGATCAACGGCTTTCCGGATAATATAGATTTCAACATTAATCATAAAAGAACCTTTGAGTAAATAGTTCTTCTGACAATTCAATCCTTCCACCATCTGATGTCCCAATTAAATATAAGACATGGAATTATTGTCAAGTCTTATTTTATTTAAATATATGTATTTCGATCCTTAAATGCACAACTCAAATAATGCAAATTAGAAACTCCTTTCTAATTTCATTCGCGCCGCCAAGGACTCTTTGGGTTGTCATTTATCGAATCACATAGGACATTTCTCTTCTTTTATTAGAAGTGGTAGATTCTTTATTGATCATCGTTATCTCCATGTACAACTTATTATACCCAAGCATACCCTTTGATATACCCTAAGGGTCTTAAGGAATAAGTCAAAGTATAACTCATCATACACAAGATACTATGATGATCTCAAGTCCAAGGATTACTTGTACTACTATCACTACAGAGAATTCCTATTGACAGCAAATAAAACTCCATTAGGTATTCCTTAGCGAGCCACGTTCAAATGAACTTATTCTCTAATAAGCACCTACATACTTGCTTTAGTGTCTCCACACAAATGATCATGAGATCAATCATCCTCATCCAATGAGCAAGCAACGTATGTACCAATCTATCCGGATTCACTAATCCCCAATTTAGTAATCCAATGATTGGGAACTATTTTAGTTTTTAAGCTTTCTAAGAATTTAGATCTCATTAGAATGATCATCATCATTATTCTAAAAGCTTTGCTAAAAACTATGGGTTTATCACATATTATAAAACAGCATCATGTAGATAATTAAAAGCCTTTAATAAATTAATATTTTTTATTAATAAATGAATAAGATTGTTACAAAGTATATGCTTTATCATCAAACATGATTGGCTTGTGTGCATACTACTTTCAGATTAAAGATGAAATTGTTGGTAGAAAATATTTCCATTGTGTAGGGATTATTTTTGTTAGTGGAAATCAATATATATTTTGATAATAATTGATTTCTGGATGTTAAATTGACCAAACGGGCAATTAATCGGATAAATGAGCAATTAATTGATATTGGTTCACATACAAATTATTGTTGGTTCACCTGTATAGAACTATTGATTCACATGTATGTACTATTAGGAGAGGTGGTGCAAGATTGATACTACTTGTAGGACTAAATTAAAATTGAGGTATAGATAAAGGTACTATACTGTAATAATTCGAGCCCCCAATCGTGCAATTATCAAAACTATGTTTTTTCTATAAATAGAAGCTCATTTTTCTTTCATTCTCACCAATTCACTAAGACTCACAAGAGCAATTATAGAGAGAGAAGCTATAGAGAGAAAGAAGAAGAGTATTCTGCTACTTCACTATTCCAGTATCTAGTCTTCTTCTAAGGTAAGAAATATTATTTTTGTTCAGTATTTGTAAGAAATAATATTTTCCTCCATACTCTGTAGTATGTAAGTTATATTATTTTGTTTCAGATTCTGAGTTTTATACTCATTTTGTTGAAGTATTGCTTCTATATTCCGTGAAATTAGTAGAATATCCTTAAAATTTGTGCTTCATCTAGTATCGTTTTACAAGGATATTTTTTTGAACATTCTTGTTAAATTTTAAGTTTTTCATGCCGGAGTACTATTCATGGGCACTATTCACAAAGTACTATTCACGGGGTACTATTCATAAAGTACTATTCTCGGGGTACTATTCACAAAGTAATATTCACGAAGTACTATTCACGGGTACTATTCATGGGGTACTATTCTCGAAGTACTATTCACCCGGGGTACTATTCATGATAAAAACTGATTTCTTTTATGTCCAAATCATTTTTGATACAATATTATTCTTGAATTTTACTTCACAAAGCAGTATCATGTTGACAATTTGGACATTCTTGAATTCTGGATAAATTAAATTATAAATCTTTAAAAATTTATCCTTTGCTTTCTTTTAATTGAATTCTTATATCATTGCCATCATCCTCATGCTTATATTGTGATAAAAGTCATCTTTGGTCGTAGTGCATAGATGGACTGTTGATTGGTATGATTATGACCAGGGATCATTCAGTATAATCACGACCCGTAATGTTACAAATGATGTGGTAAAATTCCTCATTGGCCCATAGTGCATTGATAGACAGTTGTTGGTATGATTATGACCAGGGATTATTCGGTATGATCATGACCATTGGTGAAAACACGAATATCCTTGGCCCGTAGTGCATGGATAATTCATGGTTGTGATACTAATGAATATCCTTGACCTGTAGTGCATGGATAATTCAGTGATGTGGATTATTTATTAAGCTGAGTATCAGCGATAAAATTGATGATAAACTTTTTAAACCATAGAAGATAGTAGATATCGTGCTTTACTTGACTCTTCTAATGGATTGCTTGTTCCGCTGTAGTTAAACTTGTTGTTTATTATCAGTTTAACATTGTTGAAGGCTAATGATGATTTATTCTGCATTATCTTAGTCATAATATTTCTTACTGGGCTAGTTAAGCTCACTCTTTTGCTTTCATTGTTCTTTTCAGGAAATGAGAACGTAGCCGAGACTAGTCGGGGAACGGAGTGATGGTCCGAGATGGTGGCTATAGTAGTCCTCACTTTTTTATAAAATAATGTGATAATAATTATAATGAGGACTCCTTTTTGAGTTTGAATACTGTCTATTAGACAATATTCATGTAAAAACTCTCAGCTGCATTTTTGTCGTGTTGTATAAGAAAGTTGTATTTAAATTATGTATCATGTATTTGGCGACTCAGAATGGGTGATGTATACCTATTTTGGGGGCGTCGCAGTTGGTATCAAAGCTTAGGGATATGATCCCTGACTGAGATGTGAGACTGGAACTAGGAGAGGAGAGACGGATAATTCCTTCACTAGTATGACCTACCGAAGTTTATTTGCTATTTAATTGGTCGGTCAGAGTATAGGGATAATATTTATCTTGTCAATTAACCCTTTTTTTGTGGCAGTGTTTGAAAATGGCATCTGAAAATGTCGAGATAAGCAATAAAGCACATGAAACCGTTGAGTCACCAACGATCAATACCCAGGATAACGTGCATCAGGAAGGCAATAGTCCTCAGGTAAACAACAACACCGACCACATGATGAACGATGGGATGTTTAGAGGCTTTATTCAATTCATGTAACATCAGGCGATAGAGACTAATGTTCAAAATGCATGTGGAAACACTGGCAACTCTTGGATGGTCACTACTAAGCAGTTCAAGGAGCTGGGACCACCGGAGTTTATGGGAAAGCCAGAACCACTCAAGGCAGAGACGTGGGTAAAGCAGATCACCAAGATTTTGATGTCTTGGGATGCTCCGAGGAGCAAAAGGTTCCCCTTGCCACCTTCATGTTGAGAGGATAGGTAGATTATTGGTGGGAATCAGTAAAACGTACTCAGCCTACCGAACTCAAAATGTCTTGGGAGAAGTTCCAAGAACTGTTCAATGACAGGTACTTTCTCGAAAGTATTCGTCATATGAAGGAGGTGGAGTTCATCAAGTTAGAGCAAAATAATATGACCGTGCCGCAGTACAAAGCTAAGTTTGCTGAGTTGTCCCGGTTTGCATCCCATTTGGTAGATAATGAGAAGCGTATGACGCGGATGTTTCTAAGAGATTTGAAACCCGAGATACATCAATAACTCATTTCTCACAAATTTTGTTTGTATTCAGATGTTGTAAATAGGGCTCAGTTATTGGAGCACGATAATGAGTCAACCTAACCAAGAGAGAGCAACCGACAAAACAATAATACTAGTGGTAGTAGTCATCGAAGCGGTGACAACAAACGTAGAGGAAATCAACATGCCAAAAATGGTAACAACTTCGGTGGTAATCTTGGCCAAGATAATAGGAATGGAAATTTCAAGAAAGGGAGATTTAATAATGATGGAAAGACGTCAGCACCAGCAACTTTTGTTAAAGAAGGAGAATGCTCAACGATCGTATGCTACAAATGTGGAGGGGAGGGACACATCAGTCTGAACTGTACGCATCAATCTAAAGCGTGTTATAATTGCAGAAGAGAAGGTCACCTAGCCCAATTTTGTCGTGCAGTGAAGTCAAGTCCAGCTGGGATGGAGGCACCAAAGGTCGTCCCAGACAAGACAAAACTGGTAGTTCAAGGGAGAGTGTTTGTCGTGACCTCTCAAAAAGCGAGGAACCTAACGAGGTTATTACGGGTAAGCTAATCATAAACTCTTGCGAAGTTTATACCTTATTTGATACCGGTTCTACCCATTCTTTTATTTCTCCTACTTGCGCTCAACGTTTAAATTTAACTCCGGAGAATTTGGACTTTGACTTATCTGTTGAAACTCCGTTGGGAGAAATCTTCATTACATCCACTGTTTATAAGTCTTATTTGATTCAAATCGGCAATCGCATGTTACCTATCGATCTTATCTCTTTGCAAATACTTGCATTTGATATGATTTTAGGGATTGACTAGTTAACCACTCATCATACTAAAATTGATTGTTTTCATAAGGTTGTTAGTTTTCATATTCCTAACCAACCTATTATGCGAATTTAAGCAGTCAAACCACTAAAGTCAATCACTGTCATATCAAACCATAAAGCTATTTGTTTATTAAAAAACAGATGTCAAGCTTTCTTAGCCCATGTCACAGATTTAAACAAAAATACGTCAGATTTGAATAATATTCCTATTGTTAATAAATTTCTTGACGTATTTCTCGAAGAACTTCCTGGCCTACCCCCAGAGCGTGAAATTGAATTTTGTATCGACCTTGAACCCGGTACAAAACCCATTTCCAAAGCCCCATATCGAATGGCCCCTATTGAACTTCAGGAGTTAAAAACCCAATTGCAAGAATTGTTAGACATCGATTTCATTCGTCCTAGTACGTCTCCTTGGGGCGCTCCTGTTCTATTCGTAAAGAAGAAAGATGGAAGTATGCGACTTTTTATTTATTATCGAGAGTTGAATCATGTCACCATCAAAAATAGGTACCCATTGCCTCGTAGTGATGACCTGTTTGACCAGTTGCAAGGCGCCAAATTCTTTTCAAAGATTGATCTTCATTCCGAATATCACTAGTTAAAGATTAAAACTGATAACATTCCAAAGACTGCTTTCAGAACTCGGTACGGGTATTACGAATTTCTAGTCATGTCTTTTGGATTGACTAATGCTCCTGCTGCCTTCATGGATATGATGAACCGAGTATTCAAGGAATATTTGGATCAATTCGTGGTTGTCTTTATTGATGACATCCTCATACACTCCAAAAGCCGTGAAGATCATGAGCAGCACTTGAGGCTGATACTCCAAAAGCTTCGTGAAAAGAAGTTATACGCTAAGTTGAAGAAAAGCAAGTTCTGGCTTGAGGAAGTAGCATTCCTTGGGCACGTGATATTAAATCACGGAATATCTGTTGACCTGTCAAATATTGAAGTAATTCAAAGCTGAGAGCAACCTAAGTCAGTGACCGAAGTATGTAGCTTTTTGGGCTTAGCTGGTTATTATCGGAGATTTATGGAAGAATTTTCTCGAATTACTACTCCTTAACTCAACTGACTCGAAAAGATACAAAATTCAGTTGGAGCGAGGAATGTGAGAAGAGTTTTCAAGAACTCAAGAGGAGACTTATTTCAGCACCTGTACTGACAATACCATCTAGTTCAGAGGGATTTTTGATATACAATGATGCTTCAGGTAAAGGGTTAGGATGTGTTCTCATACAACATGAGAAAGTCATAGCCTATACCTCACGACAACTCAAAGAATATGAGATGAATTATCCTACTCATGATCTAGAGTTGGCAGCTGTCATTTTCGCGATTAAAATCTGGAGGCATTAGCTGTATTGGGAGAAACTGGAGATCTATACGGATCATAAATGCATTAAATATTTCTTCACCCAAAAAGAGCTCAACATGCGACAACGATGTTGGCTTGAGCTGTTGAAAGATTACGATCATACCATTCAATACCATCCTAGAAAAGCGAACGTGGAAGCTGACGCATTGAGTAGAAGATCATATGCTGGTACGAGTGAGATATTGTCAAAGCAAAGGCCCATTTAGTATGACTTACAAAGGATGGAGATAGAGATAAAGACTCCAGGGAACCATGTGATACGAGTAGAATCGACTTTAATCGATAAAGTTAAAACTGCTCAAGCTACAAACTTGGAGCTGTTGCGTATGAAGAAATTACTAGAAGGTGTTATTCCGGAAGCAAGAATCGATGAAGAAGGAATACTTCGAGTCAACTCCAGACTTTGTGTTCCTAACGATTCTGATTTGAAGTATAAAATCATGATGGAGGCGCACAACACACCGTTTGCAATCCATCCCGGGAGTACCAAAATGTATCGTGATCTTCGACATACATTTTTGTGGAGCAATATGAAAAGAGAGATCGCGTAGTTTATCTCAAGGTGTCTAACTTGTCAACGAGTCAAGGCGGAGCATCAAGTGCCAAAAGGTCCATTGCAACCACTTGAAATTCCAGAATGGAAGTGGGAGCCCATTACCATGGATTTTGTTACTGGTCTTCCTAAGGTTTCTCAAGGCATATATGCGATTTGGGTCATTATTAATAGATTTACCAAGTCTGCTCATTTCTTAACTATACGAGAAGCTTATTCACTTAAACGTCTTATTCGTATATACATAAATGAGATTGTAAGACTACATGATATGCTAATATCCATAGTTTCTGATCGAGACCCAAGATTCACTTCTCGATTTTGAGTTAGTTTGCAAAAAGCTATGGGCACGGATTTACGATTTAGTTCAGCATATCATCCTCAAACGGACGGGCAATCAGAGAGGACTATTCAAACTCTTGAAGATCTATTAAGACTCTTTGTCCTTAACTTCAAAGGAAGTTGGAACAAGTTCTTGCCATTGGTGGAATTCTCCTACAACAATACTTATCAAGCAAGTATTGTCATGGCTCCATTTGAGACATTGTATGGACGCAAGTGTCGTTCTCTAGTATGCTGGGATGAGGTGGGTGAAGCAATGTTGTTGGGACCGGAATTGGTACGTATGAGTACGGAGAAGATTCAAATGATCCGACAACATAAAAAAACCTCACAAGATCGACAAAAGAGTTATGCTGATCTTCATCGAAAGGACGTGGAATTCAATGTTGGATATCATGTGTTATTATGTGTTGCTCCATGGAAATGAGTTACAAGATTTGGAAAGAGAGGAAAGCTCAATCCTCGATTAATTGGCCCATTTGAAATCCTCGATCGAGTAAGAACTGTGGCCTATAGACTCACATTACCGCCAAGTATGTCTCGTGTTCATAACGTTTTTCACGTATCTATGCTACTTAAATATGCGGAAGACCCGAACCACATTTTTGAATTAGAACTGGATGAGATAGCAGAAGATTTAACGTATGAAGAGGTACCTATTAAAATCTTGGATAAGAAGGATCATATTCTATGCTCCAAGGTTATACCTCAAGTCAAAGTTTTGTGGAGAAACCACGATGTTGAGGAAATGACCTGGGAGTTAGAATCTAAAATGAAGTCAAGGTATCCTCACCTCTTCGACATACCAAGTACGTACCCTATTTTGAGAATGAAATTTCATAAGAAGGGGAGGTTGTAAGACCCTAACTTTATGAATAAAGATTAATTTTTCTCGAAATATATTTTTGAATATTATGGTGTGGATTTGATATAATGTTATAGTTGTGGGTAATATTTATAAATTTTGCAAAGTAAGCAAATGGTTATAAAATATTCTATTGGTAAGAGAATATTCGTTTTTACAGGGAATATTCGTACGACGGCACAATCATTAGTGGACCCCACAACAGAATTAATGTCAAAGTTAGAAAATGACATAATTATCTTTTTATAAAAATAACGGAGAAAGTTTTTACCGTTAAACAGTAAAAATACCCGGTGATAAAAATAAAGTAATATGCGTGGTTGCATAGTAGCACACAGTATTGATTATTGATGCTTACGTGAGAAGTCACTCAGTTATACACAATTATTGCTACAGTAATTGCTGCATAATATCTCTCATATTATTGATTCAATTATTGTCAAAGTATCATCTGCATAATATTTTGTATTATTAAATTAATAATTGAGACGACAAAGTTATTCATATTATTATTTGCATTATTGACGATGTCTAAAAAGTTCTGTCAAGATAAGGGGTTTGGTTACCTAATTGCGCGCCAATAGGGAGAAATCCTTATCGGAAAGCCCCCTCTTTCCTGGGAATGATCTGGTTGTTAAATATTGTGAGTTATATTATTCATGATGAATAAGTTCGTGTTGATTAAAGATGAAATTGTTGGGATTATTTGTGTTAGTGAAAATTGACATTTATTTCGATAATAATTGATTTTTGAATGTTAAATTAACCAAACGGGCAATTAATCAGATAAATGAACAATTAATTGATATTAGTTCACATGCAAATTACTGTTGGTTCACGTGTATGGAACTATTGATTCACATGCATGTACTATTAGGGGAGGTGGTGCAATATTGATAATACTTGTAGGTCTAAATTAAAAATTGAGGTATAGATGAAGGTACTATACTGTAATAATTCAAGCCTTTAATCGTGCAATTATCGAAACTATGTTTTCCTATAAATAGAAGCACATTCTTCTTTTATTCTCACCAATTCACTAAGACTCACAAGAGCAATTATAGAGAGAGAAGCTATAGAGAGAAAGAAGAAGAGTATTTTGCTACTTCACTATTCCAGTATCCAGTCTTCTTCTAAGGTAAGGGATATTATTTTTGTTCAGTATTCATAAGAAATAATATTTTCTTCCATACTCTGTAGTATGTATGTAATATTATTTCATTTCAGATTCTGAGTTCTACACTCATTTTGTTAAAGTATTGCTTTTATATTCCGTGAAATTAGTAGAATATCCTTGAAATTTGCGCTTCATCTAGTATCATTTTACAAGGATATTTTTTGGAACATTCTTATTAAATTTTGAGCTTTTCATGTCGGAGTACTATTTATGGGTACTACTCATTTATACGATACTATTCACAAAGTACTATTCACAGGGTACTATTCATAAAGTACTATTCATGAAGTACTATTTACGGGTATTATTCATGGGATACTATTCTTGAAGTCCTATTCACGGTGTACTATTCAGTCGAGTACTATTCACCCGACACACTATTCATGACAAAAATTGATTTCTTTTTTGTCCAAATCATTTTTTATACAATATTATTCTTGAATTTTACTCCACAAAGTAGTATCATGTTGACAATTTGGACATTATTGAATTCTTGATAAACTAAATTATAAATCTTTAAAAATTTATCATTTGCTTTCTTTTAATTAAATTCTTATATCATTGTCATCATCCTCATACTTATATTGTGATAAAAGTCATCTTTGGCCGTAGTGCATAGATGAACTGTTGATTGGTATAATTATGACCAGGGATTATTCGGTATAATCACAACCCGTAATGTTACAAATGATGTGGCAAAAGTCATCATTGGCCCGTAGTGCATTGATGGACAGTTGTTGGTATGATTATGACCATGGATTATTCGGTATGATCATAACCATTGGTGAAAACACGAATATCCTTGGCCCATAGTGCATGGATAATTCGTGGTTGTGATACTAATGAATATCCTTGGCCCGTACTGTATGGATAATTCAGTGATGTGGATTATTTATTGTCGAGTCTCGTGATAAAATTGATGATAAACTTTTTAAATCATAGAAGATAGTAGATATCATGCTCTACTTGACTCTTATAATGGATTGCTTGTTCCGCTGTAGTTAAACTTGTTGTTTATTATCAGTTTAACACTGTTGAAGGCTGATGATTTATTCTGCATTATCTTAGTCATAATATTTCTTACTGGGCTAGTTGAACACACCATTTTGCTTTCGTTGTTCTCTTCAGGAAATGAGAATGTAGCTGGGATTAGTCGAGGAACGGAGTGATGGTCTGAGATGGTGGCTATATTAGTCCTCACTATTTTATAAAATAGTGTGATAATAATTGTAATGAGGACTCCTTTTTGAGTTTGAATACTGTTTATTAGATAATATTCGTGAAAAAACTCTCATCTACGTTTTTGTCATATTGTATAAGAAAGTTGTATTTAAAATATGTACCATGTATTTGACGACTCAGAATGGGTGATGTACACCTATTTTTGGGGTGTCACATCAAAGCTGAATGGACTGACAAGGAAAAGAAAGCTGTCCAACTAGATAAAAAGGCCAAGAATATTTTGTTCCAATCTTTAGAAGATGATCTATTTAAAACTGTGGTCAATAGCAAAACTGCCAAGGAAGTCTAGGAAGCACTGCTCATTATGCACGAAGGAACTGAGAAAGTAAGAGAAAACAAGCAATCTCTTCTGCTTCAACAATATGAAATGTTTGCCCATGTTCAAGGAGAAAACGTCACTTCCACCTATGAAAGATTCAATGTGCTGCTCAACTCTCTTCGAGCTTTTGGAAAGATCTATCCAAACAAAGACCTGGTCAAAAAAGTCATGAGAGCTTTACCAAGCAAGTGGGATGCCAAAACCACTGCCATTAGAGAATCAAAGAATCTCCATGAAATGACTGTACAACAACCTTATGGCAACCTTCTTACCTATAAACTGGAGCTGACCCAAAGGGCATAAACTCTATTTGAAGGAAGAAAGAAGGACAAAGGAGTTGCTCTTAAAGTAACAGAAACCATCTCCAAAGCTCATGCTGAAAATGATTCTGACTCTAAGGAAGATGATGACGAGGATATTGCAATGATGGTAAGAAGACTGAAGAGATTCATGCGTAAAGGTAGAAGCAGCAGACCTATGAAATTCAACAACAACAACAGCCAAGAGCAGATCAACGACCTATGCTACAACTGCAAGAAGACTAGCCATTTTATTGCAAACTGTAATAAACCTCTTAGAAAAGAGCTCAAGAGGAGAACAAATCCAAAGAAGGAGTTTAAAAGCAACAAAAGACTCCAAAAGAAAGATAAAGGTCTTGTAGCTGGAGGATCATGGAGTGACTCAGACAATGACATAACTCCTGAATGGAGATGATGAAGATCCTCAAGTAGCAAATCTATGTCTAATGGCCAAAAATTCAAAGGACAAGAAAAGCATTGACCATCATAAAGTAAGTATCAATGAGGTATTTGACTTTAACTCTCTTGCTGTCGATATTGATGATTTAAGAACTGCAATACATGGCATAACAACTGATCTGCATCAATACATGAAATGGTTAAGAGTTCTTCCAAAGAATACTCTCTTTTTCAAAAAGAGAGAGAAAGTTCAGGAAGAACTGAAAACAGCCCTTCTAAGTGCTAACTCTCTCTCTCTAAATTTGAGGCTGAGAATAAACTCTTAAGACATACCAATGAACTTAATGCATAGAAAGAGTCAAATCTAACCTCTAAGATTGAGGAACTAGAAAAGATGATCTTAATGTGGAATATATCATCTTTATCCACGGACTCCCTAATATCCAGTCAGAGAAGTGCATCTGACAGAATAGGTTTAGGTTTTGGGGGATCCACCTCAGAACCATATGTGGAAAAGTCAAAGGAAACTAACATTTGTAGTGTTTCAAACTTCAATAGAAGTATTGCATTTGTGAAATCCTCACAGAAGGAAGAAATAGTCCATCCCTGCTCTTCTGATCCAATCTATGCTCCAAGGCATAACGGATCTCATGTTGGTGTTGACGTCGTGATTTTTATTTGTCCCTTTTTGTTACTTGTTCTTTGGTGTTCTCATGTTAGGTGAGTTTTGTTTGAAAAAATAAGTGAAAAAGGTCTGACATGTATCATGTCGACGATGGACCGTTAAGAGTCGCCAGTTGGTTTTTTATATGGTTGTACCAACACAACCGAGAAAAGGTTTGCACATTGACGGTGATGATGTGACTTCGCTAAACTGAATTGGTGAAACCGAGATTCATTAGGGTTCGAGGACTTGATTATGCGGAGGGAAGGTATTAGGCACCCCCCGACTTCCGTGTTACCACAGTGACCGCCACTTTTCAAGAAACTGTTATATGAATGTGTGTGTGTATGGGTCAATATGCTGTTATATGGAAGTAATTAATGCGAGGCCTCGTTCGCACCTATATACACAGGGTTTGAATTTGTGTAAAAATTTAATTTTAAATAAGATATGGCAGTGATGTTTTGTAAGAAAAATGTTTTTTAAACCCTTGTGCTCAATAGTAATTGAGACCTTTTACACTTCCATTTTTATTAAGTGTTCGGCTGGATTGCTTTTATTTTTCGAGATGCGAAGCATCTTCGAGAAAATAATATACAAAGTAGTGCCGAACTCCTCATGGGCATGAAAACCATCTAAGGAAATCCAAACACCGTGAATAAATTTACAAGCTTCTTACAGCTGAAAATGTCCATCACGGGAACCGAATCTAGATCAAGTAGACTTAATCTGTAATCACATGATTCCTAGGCTCACATGATGCCGCAATTGATATGAAAGCAGTAAGTAAGTATATATATAAAAGCTATAAATATATATATATAGACATGATCAGCCACCACGAAGCACCTCCATGGGGGATCAGAAATATAAATAAAGTTGTAAAAGCGATCAACCACTACGAAATAAACTCCAAGCGGGACAAAAGTAAATATATATATATAAGCAGTAAATGCACCAGATATAAAATCCAAGCTCATAGAACAAAGATTGACAACAGTGAATATATATAAGTATATATATATTAAAGCGGTAAACGCTTCGGATATAAAATCCAGGCTCATCGAACAAAGTTCGACACATAGTTCATATATATAAATATATATATATATATATATACTTATATATATGAACTGTGTGTTGAACTATATATATATATATATATATGTATATATATATATATATATATAGAAAGCAAATAAACGCTCAAGACATAAGTCTAGGCTCAATCGAGACATAACTCGATAATGTTAGTCCATATATAAAAAAATATGTATATAAGTATATATATATATATATATATATATATACTAACTGAAATAAAACCACAGCATAGAAGTGCAGGCATACACGCAAAGCACGACTCTCAACGTGAAGAATGGTGTGTGCAAAGATGAAGAGAAAGACTTTAAAGTGTGTAAGAAGGCTTACAGTGGCTGCCAAAGAAGACTTCTATAACTTGAAAGGGATGAACACTCGGCTCTCGCCGGTACAAATAGAAGCTATATGTGAGCTCACAAGTGTTTAAAATGAGAAAGCACTAAATTTAAGGTGTGTACAGAGAAAATTTAACAGGGCTTCCTCGCCTTTTTCTCTTACAAAATGGCCACCCCAAGCCCTCTATTTATAGAGGGGGGAGCCTCAGATGTACATGCGGCTGCCTGGGGTTCCCCGGGCTTCGCAGGTCCCGCCGTCTCGAAGTACGTGCATGTATGCAATGTGATATCCGTTCGAACTTTCAGAATTATAATCTGGGCATCCGCTGAGGTATGTAAGACCTATTTCGAACCACCGTTGTCGAGAGTTACGCCATGACATGGGATTAGAGGTTGTACGAAATCAGAAAGATGGGACCATGCCCTCCGATCTTCAAGCTTCAAATTTTATCTGTTATCATGTGTAATAGTCACTCGGGATTGGATCTCTTTGGTTCTTGTGGGACATTGCTGTGTAGAAATGTATGTATGAGATGTTTGAGATGGTCTGATGTGGCGTCAAGGTGGCAAGATGATGACTTTGCCCCTCACCGGGGTTATCTCTGGTTTGTGCTGATAAAGCAGACGTTTCTCGGGGTTATCTCTGAGATTGGACTGCTACAAGTGTTGAAGGTCCTCAGTGTCATCTCTGAGGTGTGTCTGTCTTCCCGGGGTTATCTCCGGAACTGCAACTGTACTCCTTGGGGTTATCTCAAAAGTTGGAACTGCTACTCCCAATGTTATGTCTAAGACTGAGACTGAATATCTCGGGGTTATCTCCGAGTTGAATCGGTCTTTTCCGGTGGAATTTCCGGTATCTTAACTGCATGCCTCGGGGTTTTCTTTGAGGTTGGAACTGATACTCCTTGTGTTTGTTCCGGAGTTGAGACTGAACTTCTGGTAGTATTCAGACTGGATATGAGCTGTCTTCCAGGGTTATCTCTGAAAGACGAATCTACCCTCCTGCAATGTCAGTGACAGGTGTGTAGAAAATTTCGAGTGTCTACAGATGACCCTCTTTATCATATTCATGCAATGCAATGGCATGGATATGATAAAGAATCCTAGACACTTGAAATGCAACAAGATAAATATGATGTTATGTGTAGCAATATGATGCAAATGTATGATGCATGTGGATTGTTTTCCCACATGCTGGGGATGATTGTTGGCTCCCTGTTGCTTCTATCGGGGACTGACAACGATTTCTTTGCCGACCAGATTGGGCATGTGATCCAAATCTTTTAGGATGTTGACGTTGGGTTTATCACCAAAGTCCTTAATCCTTGATACAGACTTGATTCTGAAGATGTTCCTGTCGTGTACAAGAGATCTGTGGAGATAAAGCTTTGTCTGTTTGAGGATGTGTATAACATAATCCATCATCGATCCTCCTCGATGATGTTGACCTTTCCTGGTTTGTATCTCCAGGACATATTAATGTTCTGTTGGATTTATTGCCAACAGTATGTGTTGTCAGGGCAGCCTGACCTTCGCTGACATGTGTATCAGCGGATGACAATGCGTGATACCCCCGTCGGGGATATCTTCTTTGACATATGCAAACACATGATGCCCCCACCGGGGATATGTTATGAGAATGCGTGATGCCCCCGCCTGGGTTTTTGACTTTAGAATGCGTGATGCCCCCGCTGGGGATTTCTGTATTTTTTACTGTATAGAGATGATGTATGTAGATGATGATATACTTAGGAATGTATGTACGATTTTTCATTCCCTATATCATATTGCCATCTATTATCTGTAATACATGTATCACGTTATGCATATGTATGTATGTCTAGAGATATTCAGCATTGACCCTTGGATGGTCTTATTATACAGCCTACACAGATGTCTTCTTCGACAGTCAGCTGTATAGATCACACCCCACCATTATTGGTGCCATCACATCTTAGATCATGGTATGATAGTATGTCACCATCATACATGGTGACTGTAGATCAGTTGTTGCAGCATACTATGACCCTCTTGATATTTCAGGTTCTCGCAGGATTTGTGGAGGGCATGTTGGTTCATTGGGTACCAGAGAGGTAGGTTTTCCAGTTTAGAACCCAGGAGTTGACTCCGACTCTAGAGGAGTATGCACGTTTGACGATGTTGCCACTTGACAGACCTTGCGTGCATATGGCTAGTGGGGATATGAATCGACAGTTCATGACCCTCACCGGATTGAGGCGTAGGGTTGTGCAGGATGAGATCACATCTGGCCATGTGATATCCAAGCATTTTTTGACCGACAAATTTGGCTCTGAGGACAGCTATGCTCAACATTCTTGGGATTTCACCATACTAGAGGACCAGTGGCATTTGGCCAGAGTGGATGCATTCTTGATGTGCATAGTGGCGTATGTGTACATGCCACGATATATGGATGAGCTAGATATCGTTGTTATCATGGCAGTGAGAGCTCTCAGGGAGGGTCATACCATCATTCTGATGATTGTGGCGGAGACGCTGAGGTTGGCCACGTTTTGCAGCACTTACTCTGCAGGGGTATTCACAGGTAGTTCGGTCATGTTGTACATGTGGTTTATGTCACACTTGAGACCGATTGGGACCTTCCGCTGATTTGAGTACTATTTTACCCATGATATAGCTATGTCTTACTCCTTTCAACCATCGGAGTGTATAGACGCTATGTCTTAGTCAATATTCTTGGTGGAGATCAGTGATCCGTTTGGCATTCTGCCATGCACAAGTCTTAGCTCACCCTACAGCTTTATTACTCATGCTCCGGGCATGGACTATCTCCCTCTGGCTGGTTTGAGGGGCATGACTACCTATCACCCACTGGTCGTGATGTCGCAGTTTGACTAGTTCCATGACTTCCATCCTTTTGAGGGGGCACTAGGTCAGCGTTTAGTTTCTCGACATCTATCAGCAGAGGACCGATCCCGGGTGTATACATGTTGGGATCAGCGTGAGATAGCTGCTTTCTCTGTTAGCCATCCAGAATGTTTGCCAGAGCATTCTACATGGATGGAGACAGAGACTTCATCGGCCACGACAGTATCCACAGTGCTAAGTAGTGATTCAGACGATGGAGAGCCCATAGAGGACATTGATTCTCACATCAAGGAGGAGCCGTTTACTGGGTTGCCAGCATCTCCTTTAGATTCTCCCAAAGATTAGCAATCTTGTTGTGATCCAAAGATTCAAAGACAAGATTACAAGCAGAGTCTTCATCTGATGGCCTTCGAGAGAGATCAGGTTAGATCCTTGATGTTGACTGCTCTTGATGAGAGAGATGCAGCTCTGTTAGAGAGAGACGAGGCATTAACACGTATAGAGGTCGCTGTTGTTGAGCGGAGTGAGGCCAGATCAGCTAGAGATGTCGTGATAGTTGAGAGGGATAGCGCCGTATTTGCCCGGGACATAGCCGTTACAGATATTACCACCGTGAGATCCTTTACCACTGGTATGATTGCAGAGATGAGCACGTACATTGTGTTAGGTTTGTAATATTCAAGAACGCAATCAAATTGCAAAAATTAGCGGAAACGTGTAAAAATCAGAGTTTAAAAATTTTACAAACCATATTCCCGGATCACCCTTTATGCACAATTATTAATTAAACGAAGAATAAGAAATTATGAAATCATACCCTTGTAGAAACGAGCTTCCTCGTGCACGAGTTCACTTCCTACTTCTCATGATCTCCTTGAATCTCAAGGTAGATTCCTTCCTTTGATCAATGTAAGCCACCCAAGTGTGTGGCCTCTAGAGGTGATCCACCAAAGAAGAAGAATTTTCAAGAAGAAGGGGTATTGGCTCAAACCCTAGTTTTTCCTATCTGTATAGAAAAAGGGCGTACTCTCCAACAATTGGAATTATATCGTATTATTAATATCTGATATAAGACTCCTCTTATAAAGATATCAAGTAACCCTATTAAAATAAGGTATTATTTAATTAAACTCTTTTAATTAAATGGGCTCCCTAATCTTATTAGGGATAATTAATTAAACTCCTTTAATTAATTTTACCTCCTAATTCTATTAGGAATAAATGAGAGTACTTATATTAAATTAATTCCTAAACTCTTTTAGAAATTAAAATAATAATAATTGTAATAATATTAATAAGACTCCTCTTATTAATTTATATTTAATATTTCTAAAATATTAAATAATAATATTAAGTTATTTAATTTATTCTATCACCATAGATTAAATTAAATATACTTAACATATTATTACGATTATGCCATTAACTTCTTAAATAATTATTCTTCCTTTTATGGTGTGACCCTTTAGGTTCTCCATATTAAACCGGTTGTGAATAAATCAATTAGAACAATTCTAATCTTATTTAAATAAATAAATTAAACAATTAATTTATTTAAATAAATAATATTTATTCTACAATAGGGATAAGCCTCCCTAGCGATCAACGACTTTCCAGATAATATAGATTTCAACATTAATCATAAAAGAACCTTTGAGTTAATAGCTACCGTACAATTCAATCCTTCCACCATACAATGTCCCAATTAAATATAAGACATGGAATTACTGTCAAGTCTTATTTTATTTAATTATATGTATTTCGACTCTTAAATGCACAACTCCAAATAATGCAAATTAGAAACACCTTTCTAATTTCATTTTGCCTTGACCAAGGACTACTGGGTTGTCATTTATCGAATCACATAGGACATTTCTCTTCTTTTATTAGAAGTGGTAGATTCTTTATTGATCATATATTATCTCCATGTACAACTTGTTATACCCAAGCATACCCTTTGATATACCCTAAGGGTCTTAAGGAATAAGTCAAAGTATAACTCATCATACGCAAGATACTATGATGATCTCAAGTCCAAGGATCACTTGACTACTATCACTCTGAGAATTCCTATTGTGAGCAAGTAAAACTCCATTAGGTATTCCTTAGCGAGCCAACGTTCAAATGAACTTATTCTCTAATAAGCACCTACATACTTGCTTTAGTGTCTCCACACAAATGATCATGAGATCAATCATCCTCATCCAATGAGCAAGCAACGTATGTACCAATCTATCCGGATTTACTAATTCCCAATTTAGTAATCTAATGATTGGGAACTATTTTAGTTTTAAGCTTTCTAAGAATTTAGAACTCATTAGAATGATCATCATCATTATTCTAAAAGCATTGCTTAAAACTATGGGTTTATCACATATTATAAAAATAGCATCATGTAGATAATTAAAAGCCTTTTAATAAATTAATACTTTTTATTAATAAATGAATAAGATTGTTACAAAGTATATGCTTTATCATCAAACATGATTGGCTTGTGTGCATACTACTTTCAATCTCTAAGTGACGATTATCCTGCTGTTGGATAAGCTTTAGTTAATGGATATATAATATTGTTCTTGAGAGTCCACCATCTCTATAGTGATTTCCTATCTTTCAATGATTTTTATAATCAAATGAAAGTGCCACAACACATGTTTAGATCCAAGATGAGACTTAGGAACTATTCCTAGTTCTGTAATGAACTTTTAATCCAAACAATCAACTTGCAGCTTCATTTATAGCTATTTACTTTGTCTTTATCACTAAACTAGCAACTCTTTGCTGTTTGGAACCTTTCCAATTCCCTGCACCACTGATCATGGTAACACTTTACCTTAAAGTGAATTTTCTGTCATCTTGGTCTGTCTGAAAAACTTGAGTCTGTTAAGTCCTCTAGTTTTAATTCAGACCCACCATGAATATGATCACATCCTTAGTGCTTAGGTTAAGCACTTTAAGATGTTTTCAGCGACTCATAGTGAACTTCTCCATAATATGACTGATCAACATCAGGTCTCGTACATTTCATTGCATACATGATTGTCCACTCATGCGACCTCTCTTTTCAGAGTCTGTGGGGACTATTAAGAGAGATACACTCCATAGCTCATCGACATGAGACATTTCTTGGAGTTTGCCATGCTAAACGACTTTAGCATCAAATGAATATACGTTCCTTGGGTTAAGTCGAGCATCCTCTTGTATCTATCTATATAGATTTCATCCCTAATTAAGATACTCTTCCCAAACCATTCATGGAGGAATGTTTAGACAACTTTATCTTTACTGATTGTAGCATTGGTATGTCATTCCTTATCCGTAGTATATCAACATATAGTACTAGGAATGTCACGATGCTCTAATCGACCCTTTGTACACACTAGGTTTATTCTTATTTTTGATAAAATCAAACTCTTTTGATTGCCTCATCAAAACGAATGTTCCATATTTGAGAAACTTGCTTCAATCCATTTCTCTGAGTGTCTACAACACTTACCTCATCGTATGTAACTGGATCATCATCTTCTATGATGTGTACCTCATCATCATCATCTATGATGAATCCATACCTCCTAGGTATCTTCGGTACTATTCCAGATTTACGATTCGGTTGTGATACAATAGGTCTATCTATAGGTTCCTCTTATTTGACTTATAGTGTTTTGTGGTTCTTGAACTCTTCAAAATCTATTATTCTCCCACTAGCCCTTTCAATGATAAACACATTTATCTTAGAAGCGCGCGTGTTTTCATAACAAACACCTTTTGCTAAGTAGAATTATAGAACATATACCCTAAACTTACTTTAGGATGTCCCACAAATTGTACTTGTCAAATCTTGTCCCAAGCTTATCCTTTAAAACCTTTTCACATAAGTTGGACAACCCCTTATCTTAATATACTTAAGATTAGGAATCCTCCCCATCCATAACTTTTATGGAGTCTTAAATAGGATTTTGAGGTTACCATTTTCAGTGAGATATGCGACCATTTCTAGGACATTATCCCGAAGGATCTTTGGAATGTCGGTAAAATCATTTTGGACCGCACCATGTCCAACAAGGTACGATTTTCATTCAGATACATCAATCAATTATTGCGTGTCGGGGATGTGTCCATTATGAGAAAACCATTTGAGATGATCTAGAAACTTATTGCACAAGTATTTATTCCTTGATCTAATCAAAGAATCTTAATACATTGCTAATTTGTTTCACTTCAATTCTTTGAACCTTTCAAATAATTCACACTTGTATTTTAGCAAATACACACATTCAACTCTTTGAATGATCATCTCCTTTTCTTATACTAATTTGTTCAATATGCAAAATTATTTTCATGTAAGTCAAGTATACAAAATTTATTAAGTAATATTCCAGTTCTATACAAAACATTATTATTATAAATAGAACAACAATTGTTCTTAATTATAATACCAAAGATTTCATTGTCCAACAATAAAATAGAATTTTTTTTTTTTAACAAGAACTGGAATACAATAACAACTTATTGACTTAATAGATTTGCCCGTAGGCATTGCTAAACTATAAGTTTCTATGGCTAATATGGCAACCTTTGCTACATTTCCCGCATATAGGATTACTTATATTTGTTTAGCTTTTTACTTCTGCTTGGTCCCTTCATAAATCTATATTTATGATAACCAAAGTCGGTATCCAATACCCAAGTAGAACCTTGACTTAAAGAAAATTTATTTCAATCATGAACAAAAATCGTATTATGAATCAAACTTCACTAAGCTTCTTTGGTTTGCCTCTGCAAGATGCTTCTCGCAGTTTCTTTTCCAGTGTCCAGGCTTATTGCAGTGGAAGTAAACTCCTTTGCTATCCGTATCAGTTTTGTTCTTATTATCCTTTGTTTTTGCCTTTTCTATTTATACCTTCTTTGAATCGTTCTTTTTTTCAGAAGATCCTTTGGCCCCTACCAGTAAGACTCGGTCTTTCTTGGTTGGAAAGTTACTCTCAACATTTTTCAACATGATAAGCAAATCAGCGAGGCTGGTATCTAGCTTGTTCAAATGAAAAATTCACAATAATTGTGAAAGGAGTCCGGGAGTGAGTGCAAGATCAAATCTTGGCTCAACTCTCCATCCATGACAAAACCTGTTGTCCTAATTGATCAATCAAATTGATTATGTTAAGAACTTTTTGTCTGTACTATAGTGCCATTGGCCATTCTAGATCGGAAGAGCTCCTTAGATATCTGATATCTATCAGTCCTACTTTCCTCACCATCAACTACTTAATGTGCAGGAATATAGTAGGAGCATCCATAGTTTCATCTTGTGATTTGAAGCTCATTACTCGTGGATGTGAGCATGATGCATTGAGCCAATCATGTGCATCATCTTGCCACTTTCTAAAAGTAGCAATCTCTTCCTCAGAGGCATTGTCTGCAACCATTGTAGGGATAGGCGTATTAAGGACATAAGATAGCTTTTTAGCTGTGAGAACTATTCTCAATTTCCTTAACCAATCCGTTTAATTCGGTCCGATTAAATTAGCATCTAATATGCTACGCAGTGATAGTAATTTAGACATTGTAAAATTCTGTAAATGAATTTGTAATTAACAACATTTTAACATACATTCTTTTATTAATTACCAAAATAATTTAGGTCTTGTTTTAAATTGGTATCTCCCACTATTTTCTTCAAACTATATTACCCTCAATATATATAGTTCGGCAAAATCTAATTAAAGATCTGCTAGTGAGAATAAGGATCCCATTTCAAATGTATATAGCCTTGTGGTGACACAACAAACTATATATAAATAAATAGGTAGACAACTTTTGTCAATTACATCAACTATGCAACTCCTTTTCTTTTGCCTCTTAGATTATTTTGATCAAGTGGTGGCACATCCGAATCAAAATTATCCAAGTTAAGTCCGAACCTAGCACTCCATATATTCAAAAAAGAAAAATATCATCCTTGTGGTGACACAACAAAACAATATTGTTCAATTTTCTTTATAAGCATCAAATGTGATAAATTAACATCTTAAATACTTAATACTTTCCTTGTGGTGACACAACAAACTCATATTAAATATTTAATACTCTATTAATTTTATCATGCTAGAAGGCGGCGTTCGATATTCCAAATATCTTTGAACGCTTAGGACTTAATATAAAAATTGAGGGGTTTGTTATTAATTTGTCTCATCTTGTT
The DNA here is from genome assembly GCA_020205615.1 of Panax quinquefolius. Lineage (NCBI taxonomy): Eukaryota > Viridiplantae > Streptophyta > Magnoliopsida > Apiales > Araliaceae > Panax > Panax quinquefolius. The sequence goes on from CM035167.1 coordinate 26,279,753, forward strand.
TAGCGCGCATGCACATATTTATATATATGTAAAATACGCTTCATATTAATGAACATACGAAGCATGTTTGCATAATATATAATATATATAGTATAAGCATGCACATATAGAATACTATATTCTACCCGAATTGATTATGGACTTTTATTCTAGTTTGGTTCACTAGATCCACCAAGTGAACCAAAAGGTCAAACCCTAGGGGTGCAAGAAATAATATTTAAATATAACTATTACATTTAAACAGGGCTCCATTACAAGCGGGTCTTCAAGCGCTCCTTGCTCCTTGATCTCCAATTCTTCAAAATTAATTCTAACTATTCCTATTATAAAACTATTTAAAATAAATAGAAACCTTGAGCAACAATCGAGGGAAGTACATAGGAGGAGATAGAATTTACATTAAGAAAAATTAGAGAAGACGTCGTACGCAGAATTCCATTTAATAAAACCCATACATTCATGCATCCAACTAAAATAAAATCGAATCACATTGGTCAATAGTCCATAATCAATCCCATTTATTATCATACACATCACCATATGCATCAATAAATAACATTCATCTTATGAATAATAAACATTCAATATATATATTGATATCATTTAATGGGCAAATTTAGTTAGTACAAAATCTATTTTGAATCAAAATAAACTCCTTTATTTTAATCCAAATTTAAATCAAAATAAAACTATTTTATTTTAATTTATCCAATTTTGAATAAAATAAACTATTTTATTTTAATCAAAATTTTTAATCAAAATAAACTCCTTTATTTTAATTAATTATGGAATCCAATTCCATGTAAAAAAAAATAACTCTTTTATTAAAGGAAACATGATTCTCTTTCCTATTCACAAATAAACTCCTTTATTTTGAATAATATGAAATCTTATTTCATATCTAAATAAACTCCTTTATTTAAGGAAACATGGATTCTCTTTCCTATTCACAAATAAACTCTTTTATTTTGAATAATATGAAATCTTATTTCATATCTAAATAAACTCCTTTATTTAAGGAAAAATAAAATCCAATTTCAACTCAAATTAGTTATCATGGAATCCAATTCCAACTCTAATTAGTTAGCATGAAATTTAATTTTAAAATTAAAATAAACTTTATATTTTAATATTAAAATAAACCATTTATTTTAAAAATAAAATAAACTTTTATTTTAATTATATAATAATTAAGAATAATATATATAATATAATAACCAATATATATATATATATATATATATATATATATATATATATATATAAAAAATCGTGCATCCATTATTTGTGTGTGAGGCCACGTGATTCCCAAACCAAAAATGCATGCTCCACGTAAATCAATTGCATCACATGAAATCATGCTCCTGCCGGATATTATATATAATAATAATAATTATTCTAGGGAATCACGTGACACTTTCACTTAGATACCACTGTATCATGTAAATTACCGGAAATTGTTACGACTTTTTCCTTTTTTTTTTCTTTTTTTTTAATTCTATACAACAAAATTATGCCCAATTAAATTATTCTAAACACATATCAATATACATATCAAATCAAACAATTAATAATTCGCATAAAAGTTTGGCTCTGATGCCACTGTTAGGTTTGTAATATTCAAGAACGCAATCAAATTGCAAAATTAGCTAAACGATGTAAAAATCGAGTTTAAAAATTTTACAAACCATATTCCCGGATCACCCTTTATGCACAATTATTAATTAAACGAAGAATAAGAAATTATGAAATCATACCCTTGTAGAAACGAGCTTCCTCAGGTACGAGTTCACTTCCTACTTCTCCGCGATCTCCTTGAATCTCCGGGTAGATTCCTTCCTTTGATCAATGTAAGCCACCCAAGTGTGTGGCCTCTAGAGGTGATCCACCAAAGAAGAAGAATTTTCAAGAAGAAGGGGTATTGGCTCAAACCCTAGTTTTTCCTATCTGTATAGAAAAAGGGCGTACTCTCCAACAATTGGAATTATATCGTATTATTAATATCTGATATAAGACTCCTCTTATAAAGATATCAAGTAACCCTATTAAAATAAGGTATTATTTAATTAAACTCTTTTAATTAAATGGGCTCCCTAATCTTATTAGGGATAATTAATTAAACTCCTTTAATTAATTTTCCTCCTAATCTATTAGGAATAAATGAGAGTACTTATATTAAATTAATTCCTAAACTCTTTTAGAAATTAAAATAATAATAATTGTAATAATATTAATAAGACTCCTCTTATTAATTTATATTTAATATTTCTAAAATATTAAATAATAAATATTAAGCTATTTAATTTATTCTATCACCATAGATTAAATTAAATATACTTAACTATATATTATTACGATTATGCCATTAACTTCTTAAATAATTATTCTTCCTTTTATGGTGTGACCCTTTAGGTTCTCCATATTAAACCGGTTGTGAATAAATCAATTAGAACAATTCTAATCTTATTTAAATAAATAAATTAAACAATTAATTTATTTAAATAAATAATATTTATTCTACAATAGGGATAAGCCTCCCTAGCGATCAACGACTTTCCAGATAATATAGATTCCAACATTAATCATAAAAGAACCTTTGAGTAAATAGTTCTTAGTACAATTCAATCCTTCCACCATACAATGTCCCAATTAAATATAAGACATGGAATTACTGTCAAGACTTATTTTATTTAATTATATGTATTTCGACTCTTAAATGCACAACTCCAAATAATGCAAATTAGAAACTCCTTTCTAATTTCATTCTGCCTTGGCCAAGGATTACTGGGTTGTCATTTATCGAATCACATAGGACATTTCTCTTCCTTTATTAGAAGTGGTAGATTCTTTATTGATCATATATTATCTCCATGTACAACTTGTTATACCCAAGCATACCCTTTGATATACCCTAAGGGTCTTAAGGAATAAGTCAAAGTATAACTCATCATACACAAGATACTATGATGAACTCAAGTCCAAGGATCACTTGTACTACTATCACTACAGGAATTTGTATTGACAGGCAAGTAAAACTCCATTAGGTATTCCTTAGCGAGCCACGTTCAGTGAACTTATTCTCTAATAAGCACCTACATACTTGCTTTAGTGTCTCCACACAAATGATCATGAGATCAATCATCCTCATCCAATGAGCAAGTTAACGATGTACCAATCTATCCGGATTTACTAATCCCCAATTTAGTAATCCAATGATTGGGAACTATTTTAGTTTTAAGCTTTCTAAGAATTTAGATCTCATTAGAATGATCATCATCATTATTCTAAAAGCATTGCTTAAAACTATGGGTTTATCACATATTATAAAAATAGCATCATGTAGATAATTAAAAGCCTTTTAATAAATTAATACTTTTTATTAATAAATGAATAAGATTGTTACAAAGTATATGCTTTATCATCAAACATGATTGGCTTGTGTGCATACTACTTTCACATTGATGAGCATAGAGTAGCCATACAGATGGTTGTAGATCTGTTGGCTCACGTGGATACCCTTGTATAGGAGACCACAGCGTTACCTCCTTCTGCTAAGAGGGATTCCATGTTTGTCTTGATATCTCGCATATACACTAATTTGTAGATGAGCTTGTATTTTCCTGCACAGACTAGCTTAGCCATTTTGTCATGTACATTTTACATTATGTATATCAAACAGCAATATATATAGCAGGGAAATATATTTTTAATCACTTTCCTTTTAGATATGTCTGGATACTTGTTTGATATTTTGCCTGCTTCTTCAGGGCTTGTGATCTTGATGTATTCTGAATTCCTCCTTGATGGATAGACATTGAGTTATCTCTGGACAGTTCAGAATTGATCTGTGTGTATCCCTACCATCTTTGGTGTCTTGGGACTGGTTTCTGTATGGAAATATGGAGAGGAGTGTGGATTTCCTCTCTCGAGATCGACGGAACCACGATGGTCGCCAAGATCTCTATTTAGGAGGAGCCTAGTTAATTCCATCTCTTATGGATTGGTATTGCTCTTTGAGGCACAACTGCAGCTTAGATGGTCGCCAAATCTACTATTTAAGAGGAGTTCAGGTAATTCCATCCCTTTGGTCTGAAGCCGATGAAATGTATTGGATTGAAGTTTGGTCCCAGTACCAGATGACAAGTGTTTGTGTTTTGGTAGGGGGTGAGACCGAACCATAAGCCGCCTACGTACTCCTATTGAAGAGGAGATCAGGTCTACGTAGTTCGAACTTGGTGTAAGAGGTTCAACGTTGTATGTGGCAGAAAGGGTGTAGGAATGTTTTTTTTTTTTTTGTTTTTGTAATGAGAAGGGTGTAGAAATGTTTTTGTTATTTTTTGTTTTATTGTGACCGGGCTATATAAAATGATTGCCTACATACTCCCGTGTATCTAGGAGATCAGGTCGACGTAGTTCGCCCCTCAGGACGAGTTGAAAAGCTTGATCCCATGTGCAGAACGAGCTGCGGTGAAAAGAAAGTTTAATCCTAAGTTCAAGATAAACTACAGGTGTGAAAAGTTTGATCCCATGTTTGGGGACAAACTGCAAACGTGAAAGGTTCAATCCCTAATGGGATAATCGAAGTTGTATGAGCGCAGTGAAGCCAGGCTACTGGCTTGAAGAGTATGTTTCCATGAGGGGCAAAGTATGGAGAAAGAGTTGTATGTGATGAAGGGTTAGAAACTTGAATGATTGGTTATCTGATGATCCAACACCAGGATGTTTGCTTGATGGTAACTTCAGACATAGTACCGTTTCACGGCATCCGAGTTGATGAGTTGTGGAAATTCATCGTCGTCCATTTCCTGCAATCTGAGAGCGCCTCCTGTCAATACCTCCTTGACAACAAACGAGCCTTCCCGGTTAGGGGCGAATTTTCCCTTGGACTGATCATGGTTGTCAAGGATCTTTTTTAAAACCAAGTCATGTTGCTTAAACTGCCGTAGTTGGACTTTTCTGTTGTAGGATCTGGCGATCCTTTGTTAATATAACTGACCATGGAAGATAGCCATGATTCGCCTTCCGTCTATTAGAGATAATTGGTGATACCTGTCTTGTACCCATTCGTCTTCATCTAGATGAGCGTCTATCAGCACTCGGAAGGATTCCATTTCAACTTCTATGGAGAGCACTGCTTCCATCCCATAGGTTAACACATAAGGGGTTGCCCCAGTGGAAGTGCGCATTGATGTTCTGTAGGCTAACAGAGTAAGAGGTAATAAGTCAGGGCATCCTTTGTGGTTGGCAGACATCTTTTGCACGATCTTCTTGATGTTTTTGTTAGCCGCTTCAACAGCACCATTCATCTTTGGACGGTATATAGATGACGGAATTAAGATGTTTGATGTGGAATTAACTGCATAACTCCTCCATCATTTTGTTGTTGAGGTTCTTAGCATTGTCTAACACAATTACCTCTAGTTGTCTATATCGACAAATAACATTGTTTCTGATGAAAGCAATGATTACTTCTTTGGTAACCCTGGGGAAGGAGGCTGCTTCTATCTACTTGGTGAAGTAGTCGATCATGGTGAATATAAAGCGATGCCCATTACTGGCTTTGGGATCGACGGGTCCTATCACATCCATTCCCCCACATTGAGAAGGGCCAAGGTGAACTCATATTGTGGAGCTCCCTCGGAGGGGCGTGGATAGCATTTCCATGAATTTGGCATTGATAGCACCTCTTGACGTGATCATCACAGTCAGTTTTGACGGTAAGCCAGTAATGTCTTGTTCTGAAGATCTTCTTAACAAGTAAGGGGTCGCTCATGTACTCCACCATGGACCTCATCCATGAGCCTCTGAGCTTGGTCCTGGTCCAAACATCTGAGGAGACCTAGTCCTGCATCTCTTTTGTAGAATGCATCTCCGCTTTGGTAGAATTTCATAGCAAGTCGATGGATCCGTCTTTTCTCAGTCGGGCTCGCCTTAGCGTGTGTAGATCTGTCTTGTATGTACTCCTTGATATACGGATACCAAGGATGCTGGATGGGAAGTAGTTCATCCGATACTTCTCCAACATAGTTCCCATAGGCTGGTGCCTTGTGCAGGGAAAATGTGACGCTTGGCATGTATTCCTTGTCAGGTATGTGAATCAAGGAGGCCAAAGTTGCTAACGCGTCTGCAAAGTCATTTCCATTATGAGGAATGTGTAGAAAGGAGATCTCTTCGAACTCTAAAGCCATCTGTAAAACTTGTTGATGGTAAGGCAGCAAATGTAGTTCTTTGGTTTGATAGATTCCCGTGGATTATTTGACTACCAACTCCGAATCCCCAAAGACAGTTAACCGCTTGATGCCCATTGAACGGGCAAGTTTTAGCCCCATGATACAGCCTTCATACTCAGCTGTGTTGTTGGTGCTGACAAATTGCAATTTAACGACAATGGGATACTGCTCCCCCGTACTAGATACTAAGACTGCTCTAGCTCCAGAACCTTCCATATTAACAGCTCCATCGAAATACATTTTCCATGTATGGCATATATCGTACTGATGGTGTTGCTAAATTTCCATTACCCCTTCATCGGGGAAGTAGGTTTCCAAGGGTTTGAAGTCCTCTGAAGGTGCAGCGGCCAATGATCCACAATTCCTTGACCTTTGATAGACTTTTGAGTCACGTAGACTATGTCAAGTTGTTGTAGGATCAACTGCCATTTGGACAGCAAGCAATTTAACATGGGTTTATTGAACACGTACTTGAGAGGATCCACGCGGGATATGAGATGGGTTGTGTGACCATGGAGGTAATGTTGTAACCTCATGGAAGCCCATGCTAAAGCACAACAAGTCTTCTCAATCAGAGTGTATTTGTGTTCTTCGTCTTTGAATCTTTTGCTGAGGTAGTAGATAACTCATTCTTGGCCTTTATCGTCTTTATGTCCCGGCATGCAGCCCATGACATTGTCACTTATAGACAGGTACATGAATAGGGGAACATCGTCCCTGGGTGGTACCAAAATGGGAGCTTTGACTAGCTGCTCTTTGATTGTAAGGAAGGCCTTCTGGCACTCGTCATTCCATTTCATGGAGGAGTTCTTCCTTAACAGCTTGAAGATGGGCTCACAGGTTGCTATGAGTTATAAAATAAACCTGCTAATGAAGTTGATTCTTTCTAAAAATCCTCGTATTTCCTTCTCTTTCTGAGGAATGGTCATTTCTGTGGTGGCCTAGATTTTGGTGGGATCCAGCTCAATCCCTTTGTGGCTGACTAGGAATCCTAGCAACTTGCATGATTTAACGCCAAAGGCACACTTGACTGGATTCAACTTCAAGTTGTACTTACGCAACATGTTGAAGAGCTTTCTGAGACGGTCTAAATGGTCTTCTTCCCTTCGGGACTTGACAATGATGTAATCCACGTAGATCTCTATCTCTTTGTGCATTAGGTCATGGAAAAAAGCCATCATAGCTCGTTGATAGGTGGCTCTGGCATTGATGAGGGCAAATGACAACCGTCTATAGCAAAAGGTTCCCCAAGGCATGATGAAAGTAGTTTTCTCACGATCCTCCTCAGCAACCATGATTTGATGATACCCCGTGAAGCAATCCGCAAAGGAGTACATGCCGTATTGAGCAGTATTGTCAATGAGAATGTGGATAAATGGCATGGGAAAGCTATCTTTAAGGCAAGCTTTGTTCAGATCCTGGTAATCTACGCAAACTCACACCTTTCCTCCAAGTTTAGGTACGGGAACTATGTTGGATATCCATTCAGGATATTGGACACCATGATAATGCCAGCTTGAAATTATTTCACAGTTTCTTCTTTCACCTTTAAACTCCACTCAGGTTTCAATCGCCTAAGCTTTTGCTTGACTGGCTTGAATCCCTCTTTAATGGGAAGGCGATGAAGAACAATGTCATTGGACAAACCCATCATGTCTTCATGAGACCATGCAAACACTCCTGGAATTGGGTTAGTAGCGTAACAATGTCATTCCTCTGGTTTGGAGTAAGGTCTGAACCAATCTGGATTAACTTAGGGATTTCTAAGGTTCTGAGATTGAAGGAAGTGGTTTGATCAAGGTTGGGTTTAGGTTTGTCTTCGACCCATTCTTTGATCTCTGGAGGCACCTCAATGTCCTCTTGTATTTCTATCGAGGCTGAATCCAACTTTTCATCAAAGTTACAATCCTTGTGGAGAAGAGGCATCTTATCAGCAAATACATGCATATCTAAGTTCAGAGTCCTGAAACAAAATATTCTTTCACTTAGTATATATGAAATTGTTTAATCATACAAAGTGTTAGCATGTACTGACAAAATAACTGCTAATACTGTATAGAAAAGTAAGAAGTTATGATATCTACAGGGTAAAAAGAGTTCCTGCCCGTTTTACCCTCGTTGACTAATGGAAGGAGTGTTACTCCAATTGTCGAGGGCAAAGTCCTGGTGGACTGCAGTGATGGAGGGGTTGTCATCGTCCTCCTTTTCTCGAATGATGACTAGTACGTTTGGGCAATCATCTTTTAGGGTGTATCTATTTGTATGTTCATCATGGACAATGATGTGTATGCCTGACATCATTTTGACGATGTCTTGTTTAATTATTTGTTCTTCTTCTTCCACTTTGGGATCTGGAACAAAGACTTCCTTCTCCTTATCGGTATCGGCTTGGGAAATAACATAGCCATTACATTGGCTGGCACCTTTACTGGAGATTGTGCGGACTCATGATCCTCAGGTGAAGATAATCGATATGTGGCTGAAGATGAAGGAATCTGATGATGCTTATGAGGATTCCTATGACTGGAACTGGCAGAATAGCCTAGTCCGGCTGTCCCGATTTGACTAGACACTTGAATTGGGTGCTTAATACCCTGATGATCTTTACCAACCCTCGTCCAGGCTAATGACCCAAAGACATCATTTCTTGAGTAGCTGCCATTACTTTGGCAGAAATCTTGGGTACGAGAAATGGCGTTCCAATAGCATGGTATTGAGTGTTGCTCACTTCCAGGGCAAGAAAACTGACCGGCTCAACTTATGAATTTAAGCTGATGAGTGGTATGTCACTTGATTTAGGACATTCCGGTTCAGCATTAATTGTGACTAGGTTGTCATTAATGATATATATTAGTTGCTGATGAAGAGTGGAGGGGACGGCCCCAGCTGTGACAACCCGAGAATTTACAAAAATTTTAAAATTTTAATCAATTGATATAAGGTTCAATATTTGAACCTAGACAGAAAATAAGTGTATGCGTTTGATATTTTTAAGAAGGAATTTTGAGGATTTCAAAATTCTAGGAAGGATTTAAGTGAATTATTCAGGATTAAGTGAATACGTGAATATTTTTTGTGAATATGGTTATGTATGTGTATAGAATGTGGTTAAGGGCCAAGGGTTGACCAGATAAACGATATCTGTAACAAACCCTAAGTATATATTAAGAACGTCAACGTTCGTTTAGAAAATTCTTACTGTAGACACTCGAAAATTTCTGTACACCTGTCACTAACATTGCAGGAAGACAGATTCATCTTTTAAGAGGGAACCCTGAAAGACAATCCATATCCATACCGGATACTACCGGAAGTTCAGCATCAACCCCGGAGCACACTCTGGGAGTAACAATTCCAACCTCAAAGATGACCCCGAGGCGTGCAGATCCAATACCGGAACACACACCGGAGAAGACCGATAAATCTCAGAGATAACCCCGAGGTATCCAGTCTCAGTCCCAAACATGGGAATAGCCACCAACCTTGGTGATAACCCCAAGGAATGCAGTTTTGGCGATAACCCCAGAATTTCTTGTTTCAAATGCGACCATCTTCAATCTTGGCGCTCACAACGAGATACTCTGTACCAACACGGAGATAACACCGGGAGGACAAGCCCACCTCAAATATGACAATGAGGACCTTTGACAAATGCGTGATCAATCTCAAATGAAGCCACGAAAGCAACGTCTCGCTTGCTCAAATTTCAAAATGGCGATAACACCGGTGAGGGGCAACATCGTCATCTAGCCAACGCAATGCCATGCCACGTCGTCTTAACATCTCTATGCAACGATGTCCCACAAGACTAACCAATCCCGAGTGACTATTGTGCGGGGTAACAGATAGAATTTGAAGCTTGAAGACCGGAGGGCATCGTCCCATCTTCAATGACTTTGTACAAACTCTAATCCCATGCCATTGTACAACTCTCGACAACGACGGTCCAAAATAGGTCCTGTATACCTCAAACGGATGCCCAGATTGCACTTCTGAAAGTTCGAGTGGACATTACAGTGCCCGAGTGCACGTACTACGAGATGACCCGACCCGAGAAACTTGGGCCCACCCGGGTTGCCTATGGTATACCTGCGGCTCTGCCGCATGTACACCTGCGGCTATATTATCTATAAATAGAGGGCTTGGGGTGCCCATTTTGCAAGAGAAAACGGCGAGGAAGCCCTGCCCAATTTGCTCTGCACTCACCCCATACAGTGTACTTTCTTATTTTAAACATTTGTGAGCTCACATATATCTTTTTTTGTACCTACAAAAGCTAGTGTTTACCCACTTTAAAGATATAGAAGTCTTCTTTGGCAGTCAACTGTAAGCCTTTTCACACACTTTAGAGTCTTTCTCTTCATCTCTGCACACACCCTTCTTCACATTGAGAGTCGTGTTGTTCGCGTTTGCCCGGACTTTGGTCCGTGGTTTTATTTTAGTTATATATATATATATATATATATATATATATATATATATTTGTATATATGGACTAACATTATCAAGTTATGCCTCGATTGAGCCTAGACTTCGGTCTGGAGCGTTTATTTGCTTTTCTATATTTATATATTTATATATATGAAGCGTGTGTCAAACTTTGTTCGATGAGCCTAGACTTGATGCAGAGCGCCATCGCTTTATATATATATATATATATATATATATATATATATATATATATATTTATATATATGAATCGTGTGTCGAACTTTGTTCGATGAGCCTGACTTTTGCCCGCAAGCGTTCTTATCGCTTTAATATATATATACTTATATATATTAGCGTGTGTGTCGAAATTTGTTCGATGAGCACTCGGATTTTACATCCTAGAGTGCGTTTTCTCGCTTTTTATATATATATATATATATATATATATATAACAATATATGAATTGTTGTCGAACTCTATTCGACGAGTCTCGATTTTACATCCTATATGCGTTTATCACTTATATATATATATATATATATATATATATATTTCATCCCACCTGGAGTTCATTTCATGGTGGTTGATCACGTTTACCGCTTTCTTTACATTTCGTCCTGCCTAAAGTTTACTTCGTGGCGTTGATTGCTTTATATGACTTTATTTACATTTCGTCCCACTTTGAGTTTCCTTCATGGCGATTGATCGTATTCTGACTTTATTTACGTTTTGTCCCTTTGGAGTTTCCGGCAGTGTATATTGATAGCTTTTTGACTTTATTTATATTTCTGATCCCCATGGAGGTGCTTCATGGTTCGTGATCATGTCTATATATATTTATTTATAGCTTTTATATATATACCTGCTTACTGCTTTCATACAAATTGCGGTATCATGTGAGCCTAGGAATCATGTGATCACATATTCAACTTATTGGATCTAGATTCGGTTCCCGTGATGGACATTTTCAGCTGTAAGTAGCTTGTAAATTATTCTGCGGTGTCTGAATTTCCTCAGATGGTTTCCATACCCACGAGGAAGTCGGCATTATTTTGTACATTATTTTCATATGGATGCCTCGCATCTGTAAAATAAAAATCAATCAAGTCGAGCAATTAATAAAATGGGAGTGTAAAAGGTCTAACTTACTATTGAGCATCAGGGTTTGAAAAACCTCTCTTATAAAACATCACTGCCATATCTTTCTAAAAATTGAATTTTTACATAAATTCAAACCCTGTGTATATAGGTGCGAACGAGTCCTCGCACTACTTCCAAATAACAGCACATTGATCCACAGACACACACATTCAGATAATAGTTTCTTGAAAAGAGGTGGTCACCATGGTAACACGGATATCGGGGGGTGCCTAACACCTTCCCTCCGCATAACCAAGTCCCCGGACCCTAATGAATCTTAGTTTCACCGACCCGTTTAGCAATGTCACATCACTGGGTCAATGTGCAAACCTTTTCTTGGTTGTGTTGGTACAACCATTTAAAAAACCAACTGGCGACTCTTAACAGTCCCATCGTCGACATTGTACATGTCGGACCTTTTTCACTTGTTTTTTCAAACAAATCTCACTTAAAATGAGAACACCAAAGAACAAGTAACGAAAAAGGACAATTAAAAATCCTGACTTCGACAGGTGGCGACTCTGCTGGGGACACCAGTAAGAGGACTTAAGCCGCTATTACAATTTTTTCAAAAACTATTATCTGCTTGTGTGTGGATGTTGCATTTACATTTATGATGAATGTGTATGAATGCATTTCCTTATTGCACTTAGTGCCTCGCATTATAACTGCTTGTGATATTAGTGCTTCGCACATGTCATCATTTCCATACGGTGAGACGCGATGTATGTGAATGTATGTTGTGTGGTCCCTCCACCAGGAGGCTATCCCGTCGGTGTTTGATTATTGGACTCGTGAGAAGACAAATTCTCTGAGGCTCAAGAAAGGCACCACCCAAATTCGCTCCAGTTGAAAGACCGAATTAACTTCCCGTCAGTAGATTGCGATGATTTAGGAACCTTCATGTCAAAAAGCCGCGAGAGTAACCTAAGATAGGTCAGCCTCTGATAAACCCAAAACGGAGGAAAGTCTCTTCATGCTCTCATTTCAATTACTTGTAAACACAATTACTTGTAATTTCATTCCATATATATCTCCATGTAATGAGAAATATGAAGAAATGTGTACACATACATATTTTAATTAGCATGCAACCAAATAGCTGACATCCATTTTGTAGGATAAAATTCCTAAAATGGACACATCACATAACATGTTATTATACACATTCCCTAAAGACTAAACTATGCAAGTCTTTCGTAGGGAATCAATCGGACTTACTACTCGGTCAAAGTCCAAAAAGGCAACATGCCTACAGTCAATCATGTCGTCATCCGACCAGACTAAACTTAATCCAGTTTCTCGTAAAGAATTCGACGGATTAAGCAAACAAATTACAGATTTGGTTGTTCTACTCAAAGAACTACATCAATCCAATCAGGGTCCAAAAATACCCGTACATGCTGAATCCTCCACACAAGGGGGAACCCAGGTCATTACAATACCTGAACTGCAGTTGGATACGACCAACAAAACTCATGACGCTGCCCATCCCACTAGAGATCCAGACACTGGTGACATCAAAAAGAAAGTCCTCCAAATGGAAGAGACCCTTTGTGCTATCAAAGGAATTGGAACACACGGGAGTGTTTCATATGCTGATCTTTGCATTTTTCCTGGTGTTCATTATCCAGAAAAGTTTAAAACTCCTGACTTCAAAAAATATGACGGGTTAGGAGATCCTTTACACATTTAAAGGTGTTTATTGGAGAACTTGGATCTTATGCAGAGGACGTAAACCTCAGAATTACAGAAAGGTCTAACTGGAGAAGCCCGTTCGTGGTACACAAGATTAGACAATTCAAAGATCCATAGTTGGGAAGAGCTAGCACATGCTTTCCTCACTCAATACAGCTTTCAGTCTCAGATGGCTCCTGATCGGTATCAAATTACCAAGATCAAGAAATAGTCTAACTAGTCTTTCAGAGAGTATGCTCAAAGGTGGAGACGCCTGGCTGCCCAAGTTAGTCCTTCCATGACAGAATCAGAAATGGTTGTAGACACTCGAAATTTTATGTACTACTATTACTGACATTGCAGGAGGAGAGATTCGTCTTTTAAGAGAGAACCCTGAAAGACAATCCAAATCCATACCGGATACTACCGGAAGTTCAGCATCAAACCCCGGATCGTAATCTGGGAGTAACGATTTCAACCTCGGATGTAACCTCGAGGCCTGCAGATACAATACCCGCACCACCAAAGAAGATCTATTAATCTCGGAGATAACCCCGAGGTATCCAGTCTCAGTCCCAACCATGGGAATAGCCACCAACCTTGGCGATAAACCCAAGGAATGCATTTTCGGCGATAACCCCAGAAATACTTGTTTCAAATGCGACCAACTTCAATCTCAGCGCTCACAACGAGATACACTGCACCAACCCGGCAATAACATCGGGAAGACAGACACACCTCAAAGATGACAATGAGGACCTTCAACAATTGCAGCAGTCCAATCTCAGCGAAGTCTGAGCAATGTCTGATTTATCAGCCCAATCCGGCGATAACACCAGTGAGGGGCAACATCGTCATCTCGTCAAACACGATGCCACGTCACGTCTCTATGAAACGATGTCCCACAAGGTTAACCGATCCCGAGTGACTATTGTGCGGGGTAACGGATGAAAGTTGAAGCTTGAAGACCGGAGGGCATCGTCCCATCTTCAATGACTTCGTACAAACTCTAATCCCATGCCATCGTACAACTCTCGACAATGGCGGTCAAAAATAGGTCCTATATACCTCAAACGGATGCCCGGATTGCACTTCTGAAAATCCAAGTGGACATTACAGTGCCTGAGTGCACGTACTTCGAGATGACCCGACCCGACAAACCTGGGCCAACCCGGGTTACCTCTGGTACACCTGTGGCTCAGCCGCAGGTACACTTGCGGCTAAAATGCCTATAAATAGAGGGCTTGGGGTGTTGATTTTCTAGGGAAAAAAGACGGGGAAACCTTGCACAATTCGCTCTGCACTCGCCCTACAGTGTATTTTCCCACTTTTAAACACTTGTGAGTTCATATATAGCCTCTTTTGTACCCACAAAAGCCAGTGTTTACCCACTATAAAGATATTGAAGCCTTTTTTAGTAGTCAGTTGTAAGCCTTCTCACACACTTTAGAGTCTTTCTTTTCATCTTTGCACACACCCCTCTACACGTTGAGAGTCGTGTTGCTTCTTTATTGCCTTGACTTTCTATCAGTGGTTTCATTCGGTATATATATATATATTATATATATATATATAAATATTGACTAACATTATCGAAGTTATGCCTCGATTAAGCCTGAACTTGATTCAGAAGCGTTTACTTGCTTTTTCTATATATATACATTTATATATATGAATCGTGTGTCGAACTTTGTTCGATGAGCCTAGAACTTTAGTGCAGGGCGTTATCGCTTTTTTATATATATATATATATATATATATATATATATATATATATATATATATATATATATAAAAATGTGTGTCGAACTCGTCAGATGAGCCCGGATTTCATATCAGAAGTACATTTATTCGCTTTTATATATATATATTTGTACTCATATAATATATGAGCGTGGTCGAACTACATTCGATGAGCCCAGATTTTACATCCAAATGCGTTTAATGCTTATATATATATATATATATATTTACATATATATATATATATATATATATTTATTTTAAATCTGCTGGAGTTTCCTTCGTGGCGATTGACCGTGATTCTGACTTTATTTACGTTTCGTCCCCACAGAGTTTCCTCCGTGGCGGTTGATGTGGACGCCCCCAAAATAGGTATACATCACCCATTCTCGAGTTGTCATTACATGTACGCATGTAAACAACTACAACTTTATTATTACAACAAGAAAGCGTGAGTTTGAATACAAATATTATCTTCTAGATAATATCCATACTCAAATAAATCCTCATCACATTTATTGATACATTATTTTACAAAAATGGTGAGGACTACTAAACAACTTTCTCTAAAACCTTCATTCCATACCCCAACTCGTACTCGCTATATTCTCGCCTCTTGAGAAAAATGGAACAAAAATGAAAAGGGGTGAGCTCAACTAGCCCAGTAAAGAATATTATGACTAAGATAATATACAACAAATTACCGTTAGTCTTGTGGGAAAAATCTAATAGAATACAATAGACAACAAATTTTAAATCAATATTCGCAGCAGCGAAATAATAATTCATTAGAAGAGTTAAGTAGAGAATGCAAACTACTATCTTCTATGTATGAATTTAAAAGTTCATCGCTCTATCTTTTATCCCTGTAACATCAATCAATATACATCCGAATCGAATATTCTTCTTTTGCACTACAGCCAAAGATATTCATCAGTTGGTCATGTTCATCTAAACACTGCTCATCTTTGCACTACTACCAAAGATATTCTTCAGAAATCATTCATCTTGCACTACGTGCCAAAGATATTCAATAATATCACCATTTAAGACCTGAAGATGATGAAAAATATTTTTTAAAGAAACGAATCCAAATTGAAACAAAATGACAAGGATTAAGGATTAAGGATTCGTACTTTGTTTTATCCATGTTCAAAAATAATACCTCAAAAATAATCATAGTGGTGTAAAATTCAAGAATGATCAAAACATGGATACAATCAAAGCTAGTATCCGAATAGATATTTTGCACAAAAAGAAGAAATTTTATTTTTCTATTGAATAGTGTCAGTATACGTGAATAGTGCCGTATCGTGAATAGTAACTCAAACACCAAAAGATAGAAATTCCACAAAAAACATCTTCACGCTTTTATTAATAGTACTCGTGAATAGTAAGAATCGTGAATAGTAACTCATGAATAGTAACTCGTGAATAGTAACTCATGAATAGTAACCCCGACATGAAAAAGTTCCAAATTTGATAAAAAGTTCCAACCAATATTTCAAAGATAATGATATTGAAGAAATAATATCATTTGAGAAGAAAATAACATCCTTACCTCGAAAGATCAAGACTTTAAAATTAAACACAGGATATAGGCTATGACTTGGACTTGCACCGCATACGGTAATACTCAAAGTATACTCAAAATACTCACAAGAATACGCCGATCGATAATATAGAGAAAACTTGAGCGGCCGGTGTGATTTTCAATTCTAACCTAAGCACCCTATTTATAGGAAATTGCTTAGAACACCAAAGCGTAAAATTTAATAAAATATTAATATATATATTATAATTTCTCACGCACACTTTCTAAGATTCAAATTATCACCAAACAAATGGTCCCCCTCACCAAAATCAATAAAAACGTTTTTTCTTAATAAAATTAATAAAACTCCCAAAAATCAATTATTCAAGAATTTTAGAACATCAATAATTCATAATAAATAATCCTTTTATCGAGAAAATTTGAATCTCGCGTGTTTTTATAGGAAATTCAATTCTCTACAACTTCGAGAAGAGAGTTTTCCAAATTCCAAACAGAAATTGGATGTAAATCCAAACCAGGCGATTTTATTGTGCTATAATCAAATTTCGGTCAATAAATGGGGTCCACAGACATGTTTAACATGTTTTAAACATTTATTGCAACAAAATACTCTTCCTCCTCGTATACTCATATATCCCACATTCGTTGTAAAAATATCACCATTATTATATTATTAAAATATAATAATACATTATCTTATCGAGAAAAAAGATAAAATTTTAATTTTCAACAATTGTCACATTAAAATTTTTCTCCATCTATATCCACATAAAATCAATATTTTCCTCATCATATGAATCAATAATTAATTATTCACAAATAATATTACTGTAATCACAATATTGACAACGAGCAGGTTTCAGAAAGAGGGGCTTTCAATAAGAATTTCTTCTTCTTGGTGGCGCAATTAGGTGACCAAACCTCTCCTTAGAGTGAGTAACTTTCTAGACATTGCCAATAATGTTATCTAATAATATTATTCAGATAATATGAATTATTGCTTCGATAATGAAAAATATTGTGTAATGACAATTATTGAAATAATGTGAATATAAAATATCAACGCAACAATTATTAACTCAATAAAATATTTGAACAATAATTATTGTAACCATTATTGAGTAGTGCCTTCTTCACGTAAGAATCAATAATTAAATGCAATACCGTAAAGCTATCGTGTGTTTTAACCAATTTAGTATTTTAACAAAGATAACTTGTGAATAACTACGCCTGTTATTTTTAACCAACTTATATTTGTCGTTTTCTTCATCCAATCGCTTTCAGTTATGGGGGCCCACACACGGTCGCTACTGCGTCGTCGATTTAATATTCCCGATAGTACGTAATATTTCACGACCAAACGAATATTCTCCGACAACAATGAATATTTTATAACCACTTGCTTATTTTGAAATATTTTAAGTATTTTACCCCTAACTATCCACATTAATCAAATCAACCCTTACTATTTCAAAATAATAAATAGAAAATTAAATTTCATTAAGAATAAGTTGGGGTCTTACAACCTCCCTCCTTATGAAATTTCGTCCTCGAAATTGACGTCACGATTATTCGGTGTTTTGAAAAGGTGAGGATACCTCGCTTTCATTTCCGTTTCCAATTCCCGTGTCATTTCCTCTATAAGATGATTCCTCCACAAAACTTTAACTTGTGGTATGACCTTTGTCGTAGGGACATGCTCCTTCCTATCCAAGATCTTAACAGTACCTCCTCATACGTTAAGTCTTCGCTATTTCGTCCGGTTCTAACTCTATAACGTGGTTGGGTCTTTCACATATTTACGAAATACGAGATATGTGAAACACATTATGAACACGAGACATACTTTCGGAGAGGTAACGCAAGTCTATAGGCTACATTTCCTACTCGGTCAAGAATTTGAAATGGACCAATAAATCGTGGATTGAGCTTTCCTCTCTTCCCAAATCTTGTAAGTCCCTTCCATGGAGCAACTCGCAACAATACATGATCCCCTACACTAAATTCCATGTCCTTTCGATGAAGATCCGCATAACTCTTTTGTCGATCTTGTGCCGGTTTGTATACGTTGTCGAATCATTTGGATCTTTTCGGTAGTCATACGTACTAACTCAGGTCCCAACAATGTTTCTTCACCCACCTCATCCCAACATATTGGAGAATGACATTTTCGTCCATATAATGCTTGAATGGAGCCACACCTATACTTGCCCGATAAACTGTTGTTGTAGGAGAATTCCACCAATGGTAAATACTTATCCCAACTACCCTTGAAGTCTAGGACACAGAGTCTTAATAGATCTTCAAGAGTTTGAATAGTCCTCTCTGATTGTCCGTCTGGTTTGGGGATGGTATGTCAACTAAATCGCAAATCTGTGCCCATAGCTTTTTGCAAGCTAACCCAAAATCTTGAAGTGAATCTTGGGTCACGATCCGAAACTATGGATCTTGGCATGCCATGCAACCTCATAATCTCATTCACGTACATACTAGCAAGACGTTCAAGGAATAAGTCTCCGTGATCGGCAAGAAATGAGCCGACTTGGTTAATCTATCAACAATAACCCAAATAGCATTGATGCCTTGAGAAACCGTAGGAAGACCCGTAACGAAATCCATGGTAATGTGTTCCCACTTCCATTCCAGAATCTCAAGTGGTTGCAACGGACCCTTAGGTACTAGATGTTCCGCCTTTACACGTTGACAAGTTAAACACATTGAGATAAACTTTGCAATCTCTCTCTTCATATTGTTCCACCAAAATGTATGTCGAAGATCACGATACATTTTAGTACTTCCAGGATGGATTGGAAACGGTGTATTGTGTGCCTCCATCATAATCTTGTACTTCAAATCGTAGTCGTCAGAGGAACACAAAGTCTAGAGTGGACTCAAGTATTCCTTCTTCATCAATTCTCGCTTAGGATAGCTCCTTCTTGTACTTTCTTCTTCATCATGATCATCGGCTCTGGGGATTGGCTTGAGCAACCTTAACTTTTCTATTAAAGTTGGCTCTATGCGTATACTTGACATCATCGCTTTTCGTCCCGCATATGATCTTCTACTCAACGCGTCACTACCACGTTCGCTTTTTCGGGATGGTATTGAATAGTGTGGTCGTAGTCTTTCAATAGCTCGAGCCAACGTCATTGCCGCATGTTGAGTTCTTTTTGAGTGAAGAAATATTTAAGGCTTTTATGGTGCGAATATATCTCCACTTTCTCCCCATATAGATAGTGCCTCCATATCTTTAGCTGAAAAACGATGCTTGCTAACTCTAGATCATGAGTAGGATAATTCCTCTCATACTCTTTAAGTTGTCATGAGGCATAGGCTATGACTTTCCCACGTTGCATGAGAACACATCCTAACCCTTTTCCGAAGCATCATTTGTAGATAAAAATCCATCCGAACAGATGGTATTGTTAGAAACACAGTGCGAAATAAGTCTCCTCTTAAGCTCTTGGAAACTCTTCTCGCATTCTTCACTCCAAACGAATTTTGTATCCTTACGAAGTTAGTGGGTTAATGAAGTAGCGATTCGAGAAAACCCTTCCATGAATCTCGATAATAACCAACTAAGCCCAAAAACTACGTACTTGATTCATCGACTTTGGTTGCTCCCAACTTTGTATTGCTTCAATCTTCTCGGGATCAACAGATACTCCATTTTTCGACACCACGTGCCCAAGGAATGCTACTTCCTCAAGCCGTAACTCGCATTTCTTCAATTTGGCATATAGTTTGTTTTCACGAAGCCTTTGGAGTACCGACTTCAAATGGTGCTCATGATCTTCACGACTTTTGGAATATATGAGGATGTCATCAATAAAGATAACAACAAACCGATCCAAATATTCCTTAAATACTCGGTTCATCATATCCATGAAAGTCATGAGGAGCATTAGTCATCCGAAAGACATGACTAAGAATTCATAATGCCCATACCGAGTTAAGGCGGTCTTTGGAATATCCTCGGTTCTAATCTTTGGTGATGATATCCGAAGCGAAGATCTATTTTTGAAAAGAATTATGCCCCTTGCAACTGGTCAAACAAGTCATCAATACGAGGTAGAGGATACCTATTCTTGAAGGTGACATGGTTCAATTCCGATAGTCAATACAAAGTCGCATACTCCCGTCTTTCTTCTTTACAAATAAAGCAGAGCACCCCAAGGAGATGTACTAGACGAATGAAACCGATGTCCAACAATTCTCGTAGTTAGACCTTTAACTCGAAGTTCAATAGGAGCCATTCGATATGGGATTTTAGAAATGGGCTTTGTACCGGGTTCAAGATCAATAAAGAATTCAACTTCACGTTACGGGGTAGACGGGAAGTTCTTCAGAAATACGTCGGGAAAGTCAATAACAACAGGAATATTATTCAAATTTGACGTGTCTTTATTCAAATCCATAACATGGGCTAAGAAAGCTTGACATCCGCTTTTTCAATAAACGAATAGCTTTATGATTAGATATGATGTTGATTGATTTTATTGGTTTAGTTGCTTGAATCCGTATAATAAGGTTGGTTAGGAATATGAAAACTAACAACCTTATTTAAAATAATCAATTTTGGCATGATGAGTAGTTAACCAATCAATCCCTAAAATCACATCAAAAGCAAGTATCTTTAAAGAGATAAGGTCAACGGTAAGGTAATGGTGCCAACTTGAATCAAACAAGATTTATAAACGGTGGATGTGATGAAAATTTCTCCTAACGGAGTTTCCATAGATAAGGTCAAAGTCTAATTTCTCCGGAGTCAAGTTTAAACGTTGAGCACATGTAGGAGAGATAAATGAATGGGTAGCACCGGTATCAAGTAAGGTATAAACTTCGCAAGAATTTATAAATAGCTTACCCGTGATCACCTCGTTTGGGTTTCTCGCATTTTGACCAGTCACAACAAACGCTCTTCCCGGAATCGTTGACTTTGACTTTTTCGGGATGATCTTTTGAGTCACCGTCCCCATTGAACTAGGTTTCGCTACCATATAATCTCGAGCGATATGTCCTTCCTTTCCACAATTATAGCATACCTTGAATCTGTTGTAGGCGCTTTGGTGATATGTCCCTCTTTTCCGCATTTGTGTAATATATGACCGGTGGTGGTCGTTCTCCTCCCTTAGAACCGATTGTTTGCTTAAACCTTTGTCGTCTTCACATGGTCGTTATTAAATCTCCTCTTTTAAAATCTCCTCCCGACTCGCTTCTTCTTACATTTTTTCATGGCCATGATTACCACCAGAGTGGTTACCATTTTTGTCCGTCTTTTTCTTTCTCCATTGGTTATCATTATTACATTGATCGCTATCTACGGTACGATCCTCGTTATGGTCCCTCGATTGGATTGTACTCATTATCTCGCTCTAATAATTGAGCCCACATTTACAACATCTCGAATAGAGAGAAAATTTATGAGAAATGAGATATCGACGTATCTGGGTTTCAAACCTCTAAGAAACATCGCGTCATACGTTCCTCATTCTCCACCAAATGAGGTGCAAACCGGATAACTCGCAAACTTTGCCTCGTCATCGAGACACCGCCATGTTGTTTTGTTCCAATCGATGAACTCCATTTCCTTCTTATATGACGAACACTTTCGTGAAAGTATTTGTCATTAAATAGCTTCTCAAACGTCTCCCAAGACATGCGCCGAGTCGGTATTTGGATGGGTACGCTTCACGAGACTCCCACCGAGTGATGCGCTTCGCCACGGAACATAAAGGTGGTGAATGGAACCTTCGTTTCTCCGTGCATCCCAAGACATCGAATATCTTGGTAATCTGCTTGACCCATGTTTCCGCCATGATCGGATTTGGCTTTCCCTTAAATTCGGTGGTCCCAACTCTTTGAACTTGCTGGTCATTGTGACAACCCGTGAATTGCTATCATTTCTCCTCAGTATTTTGAACACGAGTCTCCTCAATCGATTTTTCATGAATCGCAAAAAACTTCTAAACATCCCCTCGTTCATCATCGCTTTCAATGGTGTTGTTCATGAGGAGGAATATTGCCGACTGTTGCACGTTCTCCTCGTTGGTGAGTACAAAAGCGTCTCCACGGTCTCATTTCCATTGTTAATATTCTCGATCGACATTCTCAAATCTTGTCCATAAAACAAGGGTTAATTAAGGAAATAAATATATCACATAATATCCCTATATCTTGACCAACTAACAAATAAGCTTAGGTAGGACACACTAGCGAAGGATTTACTCGTCTCTCCCTCCTAGTTCTATTCCCGATCTCGCCAGAGATCATATCCCTAAGCTCGATACCAACCGTGGCGCCCCAAAATAGGTATACATCACCCATTACGAGTTGTCATTACACGGTGATGTAAACAACTACAACTTTATTATTACAATGAAAGCGTGAGTTTGAATACAAATATTATCTTCTAGACAATATCCATACTCAAATAAATCCTCATTACATTTATTGATACATTATTTTACAAAATGGTGAGGACTACTAAACAACTTTCTCTAAAACCTTCATTCCATACCCAGGCTGCGTACTCGCTTATATTCTCGCCTCTTGAGAAAAATGGAACAAAAAAGGAAAAGGGTGAGCTCAACTAGCCCAAAGAAAGAATATTATGACTAAGATAATATACAACAAATTACCGTTAGTCTTCAACAGGGAAAAATCTAATAGAATACAATAGACAACAAATTTTAAATCAATATTTGCAGCGGAAATAATAATTCATTAGAAGAGTTAAGTAGAGAATGCAAACTACTATATTCTATGTATGAATTTAAAAGTTCATCGTCTATCTTTTATCCCTGTAACATCAATCAATATACATCTGGAATCGAGTATTCATCTTTGCACTACAGGCCAAAGATATTCATCAGTTGGTCATGTTCATCTAAACACCTGTTCATCTTTGCACTACAGCCAAAGATATTCTTCAGAAATCATTCATCTTTGCACTACAGGCCAAAGATATTCAATAATATCACCATTTAAGACTGAGGATGATGAAAAATATTTTTAAAGAAACGAATCCAGTGAAACAAAATTACAAGGATTAAGGATTAAGGATTCGTACTTTGTTTTATCCATGTTCAAAAATAATACCTCAAAAATAATCATAGTGGTGTAAAATTCAAGAATGATCAAAACATGGATACAATCAAAGCTAGTATCCAGAATAGATATTTTGGACAAAAAGAAGAAATTTTATTTTTTGGTGAATAGTGTCAGTATACGTGAATAGTCTTAGTATACGTGAATAGTAACTCAGACACCAAAAGATAGAAATTCCAAAAAAACATCTTCACGCTTCATGAATAGTACTCGTGAATAGTAACTTTCGTGAATAGTAACTCATGAATAGTAACTCGTGAATAGTAACTCATGAATAGTAACCCCGACATGAAAAAGTTCCAAATTTGATAAAAAGTTCCAACCAATATTTCAAAGATAATGATATTGAAGAAATAATATCATTTGAGAAGAAAATAACATCCCTTACCTCGAAGATCAGTCTTTTCATTTAAAACAGGATATAGGCTATGACTTGGACTTGCAGACCAATACAAGAATACTCAAAGTATACTCAAAATACTCACAAGAATATGCTCGATAATATAGAGAGAAAACTTCAGATTTACGGTGTGATTTTAAATTCTAACCTAAGCACCCTATTTATAGAAATCTTAGAACACCAAAGCGTAAAATTTAATAAAATATTAATATATATATTATAATTTTCTCGCACACTTTCTAAGATTCAAATTATCACCAAACAAATGGTCCCCTCACCAAAATCAATAAAACGTTTTTCTTAATAAAATTAATAAAACTCCCAAAAATCAATTATTCAGGAATTTTAGAACATCAATAATTCATAATAAATAACCCTTTTATCAGAAAATTTGAATCTCGCGTGTTTTTATAGGAAATTCAATTCTCTACAACTTTGCAGAAGAAAGTTTTTCCAAATTCCAAATGTAAATTGATGAAATCCACAAACCAGGCGATTTTATGTTATAATCAAATTTCAAATCAATAAATGGGGTCCCACATACATGTTTAACATGTTTTAAACATTTATTGCAACAAAAATACTCTTCCTCCTCGTATACTCATATATCCCACATTCGTTGTAAAAATATCACCATTATTATATTATTAAAATATAATAATACATTATCTTATCAGAAAAAGATAAAATTTTAATTTTCAACAATTGTCACATTAAAATTTTTCTCCATCTATATCCACATAAAATCAATATTTTCCTCATCATATGAATCAATAATTAATTATTCACAAATAATATTACAGAATCATAATATTGACAACCGAGTGCGGTTCCAGGGAAAGAGGGGGCTTTCAATAAGAATTTCTTCTTATCAATGCCTTGCAATTAGGTGACCAAACCTCTCCTTAGACAGAACTTTCTAGACATTGCCAATAATGTTATCTAATAATATTATTCAGATAATATGAATTATTGCTTCGATAATGAAAAATATTGTGTAATGACAATTATTGAAATAACAGCAATATAAAATATCAACGCAAAGCAATTATTAACTCAATAAAATATTTGAACAATAATTCATCAGTAACCATTATCGAAAGTAGTGCCTTCACGTAAGAATCAATAATTGGTGCAATACCGTGTACTCTTGTGTTTTAACCACCAGTAGTATTTTAACAAGATTAACTTGAATAACAACTACTGCAATTATTTTTAACCAACTTATATTTGTCGTTTTCTTCATCCAATCGCTTTCCGTTATGGGGCCCACACATGGCTGCGCCGTCGTACGAATATTCCCGATAGTACGAATATTCCACGACCAAACGAATATTCTCCGACAACAATGAATATTTTATAACCACTTGCTTATTTTGAAATATTTGCGTATTTTACCCCTAACTATCCACATTAATCAAATCAACCCTTACTATTTCAAAATAATAAATAGAGAAAATTAAATTTCATTAAGAATAAGTTGGGGTCTTACAGTTGATAGCTTTTAACAGCTTTATTTACATTTCTGATACCACATTGAGGTGCTTAGTGGTTGGTGATCTGTTTATATATATATATATATATATATATATATATATATATATATATATATATATTTACAACTTTTAAATATATATATATATATACCGCCATCGCTTTCATACAAATTGCAGCATTTTGTGCCCCTAGGAATCTTGTGATCACATATTCGTCCCATTGGATCTAGATTCGGTTCCCGTGATGGACATTTTTCATTTGAAGCGACTTGTAAATTATTCTCACATGGTGTCGAATTTCTCGAGATGGTTTCCATACCCACGAGGAAGTCGGCCTTATTTTTATACATTATTTTTATAGGGATGCCTCGCATCCGTCAAATAAAATCAATCAAACCGATCACTTAATAAAAATGGGAGTGTAAAAGGTCTCAATTCCTATTGAGCATCAGGGTTTGTAAAACCTCTTTCATAAAACATCACTGCCATATCTTGCTAAAAACTGAATTTTTACATAAATTCAAACCCTATGTATATAGGTTCGAACGAGGCCACACACAACTTCCATATAATAGCACATTGACCCACACTCACACACACACTCAGATAATATTTTCTTGAAAAGATGCGGTCATCGTGGTAACACAGATGTCGGGGGGTACCTAACACCTTCCCCCCGCATAACCAAGTCCACGGACCCTAAACGAATCTCGGTTTCAATTTGACCAAGGCAGTATAGCGATGTCACATTCATCGGGTCAATGTGCAAACCTTTTCTCGGTTGTGTTGGCACAACAATTTAAAAACCAACTGGCGACTCTTAACAGTCCCATCGTCGACATTATACATGTCAGACCTTTTTCACTTGTTTTTTTTCAAACAAATCTCACCTAAAATGAGAACACTAAAGAACAAATAACAGAAAGGGACACCCAAAAATCCCGACGTCGACAGGTGGTGACTCTGCTGGGGACTCCAGTAAGAGGACACTAGTGACATCAAAAAGAAAGTCCTCCAAATGGAAGAGACCCTTCGCGCTATCAAAGGAATTGGAACACACGGGAGTGTTTCATATGCTGATCTGTGTATTTTTCCTGGTGTTCATTACCCAGAAAAATTTAAAACTCCTGACTTTGAAAAATATGACGGGTTAGGAGATCCTTACACACATTTAAAAGTTTTTATTGGAGAACTTGGATCCTATGCAGAGGATGAAAACTCAGAATGCAGTTGTTCCAAAAAGTCTAATTGGAGAAGCCCGTTCGTGGTACACAAGATTAGACAACTCCAAAATCCATAGCTGGGAAGAGCTAGCACATGCCTTCCTCACTCAATACAGTTTTCAAACTCTGATGGCTCCTGATTGGTATCAAATTACCAAGATCAAGAAGCAGCCTAACGAATCTTTCAGAGAGTATGTTCAGAGGTGGAGACGCCTGGCTGCCCAAGTTAGTCCTTCAATGACAGAATCAGAAATGGTCATGACTTTCATAGACATACAAGAAGCTCCCTTCTATGAGAGAGTTTTAGCCGGCATCGGCAAACCATTTTTTGAAATGGTCAAGCATGGGGAGATGGCTGAGATGGGATTGAAGTCATGAAAGATTCAAGACCTAGCTACACTCAAAGCTGTTGCGGATCACATCCAATCTGGAAATTATGGGAACAACCCCCGGAGGGTCCATAAAAAGAAAGAGGAAGATGTTTCACGACATCTGCGAGGGCAAAAAGGCAATCAAAACATGCCTATTCAAAGGAGAAATTACACTCCCTTCCTAGCACAATCTACAAACCCTCCAACACCAAAAGGTGGAGAAGTCAAACGCCCTCGAGTGTTTACACCCTTAGGGGATACACTCAAGAACATTCTTAATCTTCTGACAACACAGAATAAAATTATGCATCTTCTCCCACTAGCCAGCCCTAATGGACGGGGTTTCAATGCTGCTAGGAAATGTGCTTATCATGCCGGGGCATCTGGACATGATACTCAGGATTGCTGGGCCTTGAAACACAAGATCCAGGACCTAATAGACAACGGAGAGATTGTAGTCACCAAACCCGATCAGCCTCATGTTCAAGATAACCCTCTTCCTCAACACAAAGATGAAGAGGTCAACATGATTAATTGGAGCAATGGACAGAGTTCCAATTTCAATTTGTGATTCCTCCTGCACCATCAATAGCGGTGATGACAGATGGGACTATGCCAAGTTCCATTTCACAATGGAACGAAAGATCAAAGCTATCTACAAACAAATTAAACAATTGGCGGAACTGGTGACTTATCAGCATCAAGTGACTTGCCAGTTAATCAGCCAAGAGCATGCCAGTCTCCTACCTCTTATCATGAATATTCCCTCATCACTTTCAGAAAATGAAATGCTGGAAGACAATGTGACAAAGAGAGCAAATGCCAAAGCCCGTCGGGATTTCGCCAATAAAAGGGAATTCACCTATCTGGGCCAACCTATGGAGGAAATCCTTCATATGTTAATCAATAAAGGAAGGATCAGTTCCCTTCTACCCCCAATCAACCCCCGTTTGGGATGGTACAACTCTGATGGAGTATGTCAATATCACTCCCAGTCTCGCGGTCACAGCACAGAAGAACGCTAGGCACTCCGCCACCTTTTTAAAAATCTAATCGACAGTGGTGTCCTGCGCCTAGCAAATGACGACACTGTGTTACGTGCAAATGAGAATGCAGGCCCTACCAAGTGGAAAAGTGTGGTAGCAGTCATATCCACTGAAACTGATGGGATTAATACCTTACTCACAATGCCAACAATTCAACTAAAGGGAGGAAACAATCCTTTGAAAGTGACCGCTCCCGAGCCAATTAATTTGCCATACAGAGCACAATATCCTATTGTTAGCTTGCGCAAGGTTCAATGGAATTATGGAGAAGGTGAAGGATCCATCTCGCATACAACTGCTGCAGTGTTGAAGGAAAATCCACTATATCTCCCCCATCGGGTGATGAAGTCTACCACCAAATCAAAGGGGAAAATACCCATGGAGAAGATTGAAAAATTCCTCCGCACTATGGGTCATAATGAAGCTACGGTGGTTTTAAGCTTGAAAGAAGCTCCACAACAAATACCAATTTTGGACTTGGTCCTAACTTCCAAGAATCACCGGAAGGTCTTGTTAAGGGTTTTGGAAGAAGCCTATCTCCCGACATCACTGGATACGGAAAAGTTTCAACATATGGTTGATCACATTTTCAACAACAATGTGATATCCTTGATGATGATGACATACCTTACAAAGGGACCCGGTCATTTGCAAACCGTTGCACATTCATGGTCTTGTCCTCCGGATATATGGTAGAGTTGGAGTCTTAATAGATGGAGGTTCCTCTCGAATATCTCGCCCACACGCTACCTTGGTGAAGATGAATATCAATCTCAATGTAATTCGAGTGGAGTAGCCATACTATCATCAAAGCTTTTGATGGAGCCCGTTGAACTTCGGTTGAGTAATTGAGCCGCCAATCGAAATTGGTCCTCACACATTCTGCGATCTTTCCATGTACTCAAGATAGACTCGGGATACAACCTGTTCTTGGGATGACCATGGATTCACATCGCAAGGGCAGTCCCCTCCACTCTTCATCAACAATTGAAATACATCATCAACAATAGCCTGGTCACAGTCAACGCTGAACCGAAGATTCCTCAGCACTGGGACATGCCGTTCATCAATGCCAATGCAGATGTAGAACCAGTCAGTTTTCATGCTTTGGAAATAAGCAACACCCAATACCATGCTATTGGAGCACCATTGCCCGAACCCATGATTTCTGCCGAGGTGATGTCAGCCACTCAAGAAATGATGTCATTAGGTCATAAGTCGGGACAAGGGTTGGGTAAAGATTGCCAGGGTATCAAGTACCCCATTTGATTAAACAAGCAAGCTGGAACCGTTGGACTAGGCTATTCTGCCAGCTCTAGTTATAGGAATTCTTATAAGCATCAACAGATTCCTTCAGCTTCAACCATGTGGCGTTTAGCTTCGCCTTCAAAATTCGAGTCTACACAACCTCCCGTAAAGGTGCCAGCCAATGTAATGGCTATGTTATGTCCCAAGCCGGTACCGGTGAAGGGGAAAAAAGTCTTTGTTCTAAATCCCGCAGTGGAAGAAGAGGAATGAAGAATCAAACAAGACGTCACACGGATGATGTCCGGTATACGTATCATCATTCATGATGAACTTACCAACAGATACACTCCAGACGATGATTGCCCAGATGTAATGGCCATCATTCAGGACAGGGAGGATGATGACAATCCCTCCATCACTGCGGTCCACTCAGACTTTGCTCTTGCCAATTGGAACAACATTCCTTGCATTGGTCGTCAAGGGTAAAGCGGTGTAAACTCTTTTCGCCTCAGTATATATAATAACCGCTTATTTTTCATGACAAGATAGTAGTTTATTTTGCCAGTATATGCTAACACTGTATATGATCAAACATGTTTCATATATTTACTAAGTGAAAGCATATTTTGTTTCAGGACTCTAAATTTAAATGTGCCTGTACTTGCTGATACGGTGCCTCTTCTACACAGGGATTATACCTTTGATGTAGAGATGAATTCAGCCTTGATGGATATATAGGATGACATTGAGGTGCCTCCAGAAATTCAGGAATGGGTCAAAGACAAACCCAAACCCAACCTTGATCAAACCACTTCTTTTAATCTTAGAACCTTAAACAACCCTAAGTTAATCCAGGTTCGTTCGGACCTTACCCCAAACCAACGGAATGATATGGTTACCCTATTAACCCAATTCTAGGATGTGTTTGCATGGTCTCATAAAGACATGGTGGGTTTATCCAATCGACATTGTCCTTCATCGCCTTCCCATTAAAGAGGATTTAAGCCAGCCAAGCGTAAACTCAAAGGTATCAAAACACGAGTGGAGTTTAAAGGTGAAGGAAAAAATTGTGAAACAATTTCAAGCTGGCATCATAATGGTGTCTACATATCCTGAGTGGATATCCAACATTGTACCCGTGCCTAAACCTGGAGGGTAGGTGCGAGTTTGCGTGGATTACCGGGACTTGAACAAAGCCTGCTTAAAAGATAGCTTTCCCGTGCCATTTATCCACATTCTCATTGAAAATACTGCGCAATACGACATGTACTCCTTTGCTGATTGCTTTGCGGGGTACCATCAGATCATGGTTTCCGAGGAAGATCATGAGAAAACTGCTTTCATCACTCCTTGGGGAACTTTTTGCTATAGACGGTTGTCATTCGACCTCATCAATGCCGGAGCTACCTATCAACGAGCTATGATGGCTCTTTTCCACGACTTAATGCATAAAGAGATCGAGATCTACGTGGATGACATCATTGTCAAGTCCCGGAAGGAGGATGACCATATAGACCATCTTAAAAAGTTGTTCAACAAAGTTGCGTAAGTACAACTTGAAGTTGAATCCACTAAGGCGCCTTTGGCGTTAAATCGTGCAAGTTGCTAGGATTTCTAGTCACCACAAAAGGATAGAGTGGATCCGCCAAAATCCAAGCCATCACCGAAATGCACATTCCTCGACGAGAGAAGGAAATACGGGATTTTGGGAAGAATCAACTTCATTTAAGAGGTTTATCTCCCAACTCACAAAGAACTCTGTGAGCCAATCTTCAAATTATTAAGGAAGAACTCCTCCATGAAATGGAATGACGAGTGTCGAAGGCCTTCCTTACAATCAAGAAATAGCTAGTCAAAGCTTCCGCTTGGTGCCACCTGTGGATGATGTTCCCCTGTTTATGTACGTCTATAAGTGACAATGCCACGGGTCGTGCATCTTTGGGATAGAAAGGACGATAAAGGCCAAGAAAGAGTTATCTATTACCTCAAAGAAAAGGTTCAAAGAACAAGTGAACACAAGTACACTCTGATCGAAAAGACGTGTTGTGTTTTAGCATGGGCTTCCATGAGGTTACAGCATTACCTCCATGGTCACACAACCCATCTCATATCCCGCGTGGATCCTCTCAAGTACGTGTTCAACAAACCCATGTTAAATTGCCGGTTGTCCAGATGGTAGTTGATCCTACAACAATTTGACATCGAATATGTGACTCAAAAGTCCATCAAGGGTCAAGGAATCATGGATCAACTGGCCGTCGCACCTTCAGGGGATTTCAAACCCTTGTAAACATATTTCCCTGATGAAGGAGTAATGACAGTGCAGCAACACCATCAATACGATACGCGCCAATCATGGAAGATGTATTTTGATGGAGCTATTAATATGGAAGGTTACGAGTCGAAGCAGTTCAGCCTAGTATCCGCACGGGAGCAGATTCGCTGTCGTCAAGTTACAGTTTGGCAGCACCAACAATATGGCGTAGTATAAAGGTTGTCTCATGGGGCTAAAACTTGCCCGTTCAATGGGCATCAAGCGGTTAACTGTCTTTGGAGATTGGGAGGTGGTAATCAGACAATCCACCAGAATCTATCAAACCAAAGAACTACATTTACTGCCTTTACCATCTCCAGTAGTTTTGAAGATGGCTTTTGAGTTTAAAGAAATCTCCTTTCTACACATTCCTCGTAATAGGAATGACTTTGCAGTATTACATTAATAACTTTGGCCTCCTTGACGCAAGAATCGCATAAGGAACACTCGTCGAAAGGCCACAATTTCCCTGCATAAGGCCCCAGCCTATGGGAATTACGTTGGAGAAGTATCGGATGAGCTACCTCCCATCCATCATCCTTGGTATCAGCATATCAAGGAATATCTATGAGATGGATCTACACCCGCTGAGGCGAGCCCGACTGAGAAAAGGCAGATCCATCGACTTGCTATGAAATTTTATCTGAGTGGAGATGCGCTCTACAAAAGAGATGCAGGATTAGGTCTCCTCAGATGTTTAGACAAAGATCAAGCCCAGAGGCTTATGGATGAAATCCATGGTGTAGTCTGTGGCCCCTACATGAGTGGCTCCCTCCTTGTCAAGAAAGTCCTCAGGACGGGACATTACTGGCTATCCCTCAAAGCTGATTGCAACGACCATGTCAAAAGATGCTATCAGTGCCAAATTCATGGGAATGCTATACACACCCCTCCACGGGAACTCCACAATATGAGTTCGTCTTGGCCCTTCTCAATGTGGGGAATGGACGTTATCGGGCCCATCGAGCCTAAAGCCAGTAATGGTCACCGATTTATCTTCACCATGATTGACTACTTCACCAAGTGGGTAGAAGAAGCCTCCTTCCCCAGGGTCACTAAAGAAGTCATCATTGCTTTCATCAGAAACAATGTCATTTGTCGATATGGACAACCAGAGGTGATTGTGTCAGACAATGCCAAAAACCTCAACAACAAAATGATGGAGGAATTATGAAGTAAATTCCACATCAAACATCTTAACTCTGTCATCTATCATCCAAAGATGAATCGGTGTTGTTGAAGCTTGCTAACAAAAACATCAAGAAGATTATGCAAAGATGTCCGCCAACCACAAAGATTGGCACGACCTATTGCTTCTCGACTCTATTAGCCTGCTGTAACCTCAATGCGCACTTCAACCTGGGCAACCCCTCACGCTTTAACCTATGGGATGGAAGCAAAGGTTCCCCATAAAGTTGAGATGGAATCCTCAGAGTGTTGATTGGACTTTCGATGGATGAAGACCAATGGGTACAAGACATGTATCACCAATTGTCTCTAATATTTAAGCCATGAACCGCGGCTATCTTCCATGGTCAGTTATATCAGCAAAGGATTGCCAGTTCCTACAATAAAAAAGTCCAGCTACGGCAGTTGAAACAACATGACTTGGTTTTGAAAAAGATTCTTGACAACCAAGATCAAGCTAAAGGAAAATTTGCTCCTAACTGGGAAGGCCCGTTTATTGTCAAGGAAGTATTGACAGGAGGTGCTCTCAGATTGCAAGAAATGGACGGCGATGAATTTCCGTAACTCATCAACTTAGACACCGTGAAACGGTATTATGTCTGGAGTAACCAGCAAATACCCTGGTGCATCATCATCAAGTCACCAGTCATTCCGGTTCTTTAACCCTTTACCACCTACAACTTATCTACACTTTGCCCCTTAGGGAAACGTACTCTTCAAGCCAGCAGCCTGGCTTTCTCCTTTACGCTCTTAGAATTCAGGTCATCCCATCGCGGATTGAACCTCTTACGTTTGCAGTTTGGCTACCCTTACCTGGAATCAAACTTCTCGTACCTACAGTTTATCCTCAACCTAGGATTAAACTTTCTCCTCCCCGCAATCAGACCTACACATGGGTTTACGCTTTTCATCTCGCCCTAAGGGGTGAACTACGTCGACCTGATCTCCTCTTCAATAGGAGTACGTAGGCAACCATTTCATATGTCCCGGTAGCAATAAAACAAAAACAACAAAAACATTTCTACCCTTACAAAAACAAAACCAACCAAAAACATTCCTACACCATGTTAGCCATATACTGACGTTGAACCTCTTACACTGAGTTGAACACATGAGACTGATCTCCTCTTTAATAGAGTACATAGGCAGCCATTCATGGTGCGGTCTCACCCCCTACCAAAACACAAACCATTGTCAACTGATACAGGGATCAACCTTCAATCCAATACGTTTCATTGGCTCCAGACCAAAGGGATGGAATTACCTGAACTCCTCCTAAATAGAGATTCTACGACCATCTAAGCTACTACCATACCTTGAAGAGCAACACCAATCCATAAGAGATAGAATTAACTAGGCTTCTCCTAAATAGAGGTACTGGCAACCATCTATGGTGCAGTCAATCTCAGAGAGGAAAGCCACACTCCTCTCCACATTTCCATTCAGAAACAAGTCCCAAGACACCAAAGATGGTAGGGATCCATTAAAGATCAATGATCCATTCTAAATTATCCTAAGGTAACTCAATGTCCATCCACCCGGAGGAATTCGAGAATACATCAAAGACCACAAGCCTTCACAAAGCGGCCCGAAGAAAAATATCAAGCAAATATAGCAGGACATATCTAAAAGGGAAGTGATCCAAAATATATTTCCTCGCCATATATAATGTTGTTTGATATATACAAATGTAAGTTGTACATAAAAATTGGCTAAGTTAGTCAGGTGTAAATACAAGCTCATCTACAAGTC
>CM035167.1:26314776-26399155 GCA_020205615.1 Panax quinquefolius
ATGGAATTATGGAGAAGGTGAAGGATCCATCTCGCATACAAGCTAACTGCGGTGTTGAAGGAAAATCCACTATATCTCCCCATCGGGTGATGAAGTCTACCACCAAATCAAAGGGAAAATACCCATGGAGAAGATTGAAAAATTCCTCCGCACTATGGGTCATAATGAAGCTCTGGTGGTTTTAAGCTTGAAAGAAGCTCCACAACAAATACCAATTTTGGACTTGGTCCTAACTTCCAAGAATCACCGGAAGGTCTTGTTAAGGGTTTTGGAAGAAGCCTATCTCCAGAAACATCAATTGGATACGGAAAAGTTTCAACATATGGTTGATCACATTTTCAACAACAATGTGATATCCTTCATTGATGATGACATACCGCTTAGAAGGGACCGGTCATTATTAAACCGTTGCACATTCTTGGTCTTGTCCTCCTGGATATATGGTAGGCTGGAGTCTTAATAGATGGAGGTTCCTCTCACGAATATCGCCCATCGCTACCTTGGTGAAGATGAATATCAATCTCAACAGAAATTGAGATAGCCATACTATCATCAAAGCTTTTGATGGAGCCCGTTGTAACTTCGGTCGAGATGAATTGAAACGGCCAATCGAAATTGGTCCTCACACATTCTGCGTATCTTTCCATGTACTCAAGATAGACTCGGGATACAACCTGCTCTTGGGATGACCATGGATTCACATCGCAAGGGCAGTCCCCTCCACTCTTCATCAACAATTGAAATACATCATCAACAATAGCTTTGTCACGATCAACGCCGAGCGAAGATTCCTCGACCTTTGGGACATCTTGGTTCATCAATGCCAATGCGGATGTAGAACCGGTCGGTTTTCATGCTTTGGAAATAAGCAACACCCAATACCATGCTATTGGAGCACCATTGCAAACCCATGATTTACGCGAGGTGATGTCGACCACTCGAGAAATGATGTCATTAGGTCATAAGCCGGGACAAGGGTTGGGTAAAGATTGCCGGTGTCAAGTACCCCATTTGATTAAACAAGCAATTTGGAACCGTTGGACTAGGCTATTACTGCCACTCTGGTTATAGAAATTCTTATAAGCATCAATGATTCCTTGACTTCAACCATGTGGCGTTTAACCGCCTTCAAAATTCGAGTCTACACAACCTCCCAGAAGGTGCGGCCAATGTAATGGCTATGTTATATCCCAAGCCATGTACCGGTGAAGGGAAAAAGTCTTTGTTCTAAATCCCGCGATGGAAGAAGAGGAATGAAGAATCAAACAAGGCGTCACACGGATGATGTCCCAGATATCGTATCATCATTCATGATGAACTTACCAATGATACACTCCAGACGATGATTGCCCGGATGTAATGGCCATCATTCAGGGGCCGAGGAGGATGATGACAATCCCTCCATCACTGCTGGGTCCACTCGGACTTTGCTCTTGCCAATTGGAACAACATTCCTTGCATTGGTCGTCGAGGTAAAGCGATGAAACTCTTTACGCCTGTATATATAATAACCGCTTATTTTTTACATGCGGTATTAGCGATTTATTTTGCCGATATATCTAACATCGTATATGATCAAACATGTTTCATATATTTACTAAGTGAAAGCATATTTTGTTTCAGGACTCTAAATTTAAATGTGCCTGTACTTGCTGATACGGTGCCTCTTCTACACAGGGATTATACCTTTGATGTAGAGATGAATTCAGCCTTGATGGATATATAGGATGACATTGAGGTGCCTCCAGAAATTCAGGAATGGGTCAAAGACAAACCCAAACCCAACCTTGATCAAACCACTTCTTTTAATCTTAGAACCTTAAACAACCCTAAGTTAATCCAGGTTCGTTCAGACCTTACCCCAAACCAACGGAATGATATGGTTACCCTATTAACCCAATTCTAGGATGTGTTTGCATGGTCTCATAAAGACATGGTGGGTTTATCCACTGACATTGTCCTTCATCGCCTTCCCATTAAAGAGGGATTTAAGCCATCAGCGAAAACTCAAAGTGATCAAACACGAGTGGAGTTTAAAGGTGAAGGAAAAAATTGTGAAACAATTTCAAGGCGGCATCATAATGGTGTCTACATATCACAGTGGATATCCAACATTGTACCGTGCCTAAACACGGAGGGTAGGTGCGAGTTTGCGTGGATTCTGGGACTTGAACAAAGCACAGCTTAAAGATAGCTTTCCGTGCCATTTATCCACATTCTCATTGAAAATCTTTACTGCAATCTGACATGTACTCCTTTGGTTGATTGCTGCGGGTACCATCGGATCATGGTTTCCGAGGAAGATCATGAGAAAACCGCTTTCATCACTCCTTGGGGAACTTTTTTGCTATAGGCGGTTGTCATTCGACCTCATCAATCACAGGAGCTACCTATCAGCGAGCTATGATGGCTCTTTTCCACGACTTAATGCATAAAGAGATCGAGATCTACGTGGATGACATCATTGTCAAGTCCCTAAGGAGGATGACCATATAGACCATCTTAAAAAGTTGTTCAACAGTTTGCGTAAGTACAACTTGAAGTTGAATCCAACTAAGTCGCCTTTGGCGTTAATCGAAGCAAGTTGCTAGGATTTCTAGTCGACCACAAAGGGATGAAGTGGATCTGCGCCAAAATCCAAGCCATCACCGAAATGCACATTCCTCGAGACGAGAGAAGGAAATACGGGATTTTGGGAAGAATCAACTTCATTAGCGAGTTTATCTCGACTCTCACGACAACACGTGAGCCAATCTTCAAATTATTAAGGAAGAACTCCTCCATGAAATGGAATGACGAGTGTCAGAAGGCCTTCCTTACAATCAAGAAATAGCTAGTCAAAGCTTCCGTTTTGGTGCCACCCAGGGATGATGTTCCCCTGTTTATGTACCTGTCTATAAGTGACAATGCCATGGGCTGCATGCTGGGATAGAAGGACGATAAAGGCCAAGAAAGAGTTATCTATTACCTCAGCAAAAGGTTCAGCAACAGTGAACACAAGTACACTCTGATCGAAAAGACGTGTTGTGTTTTAGCATGGGCTTCCATGAGGTTACAGCATTACCTCCATGGTCACACAACCCATCTCATATCCCGTGGATCCTCTCAAGTGCGTGTTCAACAAACCCATGTTAAATTGCTTGGTTGTCCGGATGGTAGTTGATCCTACAACAATTTGACATCGAATATGTGACTCAAAAGTCCATCAAGGGTCAAGGAATCATGGATCAACCGTAAAAATCGCACCTTCGTGGATTTCAAACCCTTGTAAACATATTTCCACGATGAAGGAGTAATGACGGTCTGTAACACCATCAATACGATCTGCGCCCAATCATGGAAGATGTATTTTGATGGAGCTATTAATATGGAAGGTTCCGGAGCTGGAGCAGTTCTAGTATCTGCAATGCGGGGAGCGATGTTCGATTCTTGAAATCAAATTCTGATTTAAGACCAACAATATGGCGTAGTATAAAGGTTGTCTCATGGGGCTAAAACTTGCCCGTTCAATGGGCATCAAGCGGTTAACTGTCTTTGGAGATTGGGAGGTGGTAATCAGACAATCCACCAGAATCTATCAAACCAAAGAACTACATTTACTGCCTTACCATCGGTAGGTTTTGAAGATGGCTTTGGAGTTTAAAGAAATCTCCTTTCTACACATTCCTCGTAATAGGAATGACTTTGCAGACACATTAATAACTTTGGCCTCCTTGATTCGCAAATCAGACAAGGAACACTCGTCGAGCGTCACAATTTCCCTGCATAAGGCCCCAGCCTATGGGAATTACGTTGGAGAAGTATCGGATGAGCTACCTCCCATCCATCATCCTTGGTATCAGCATATCAAGGAATATCTATGAGATGGATCTACACCCGCTGAGGCGAGCCCGACCGAGAAAAGCGGATCCATCGACTTCTGTATGAAAATTTTATCACGAGTGGAGATCGCTCTACAAAAGAGATGCGGGATTAGGTCTCCTCGGATGTTTAGACAAAGATCAAGCCCAGAGGCTTATGGATGAAATCCATGGTGTAGTCTGTGGCCCCTACATGAGTGGCTCCTCCTTGTCGAAAAGTCCTCGGGGCGGGACATTCTTGGCTATCCCTCAAAGTGATTACAGCGACCATGTCAAAAGATGCTATCGATTGCCAAATTCATGGGAATGCTATACACACCCTCCACGGGAACTCCACAATATGAGTTCGTCTTGGCCGCTTCTCAATGTGGGGAATGGGCGTTATCGGGCCCATCGAGCCTAAAGCCGAATGTGGTCACCGATTTATCTTCACCATGATTGACTACTTCACCAAGTGGGTAGAAGAAGCCTCCTTCCCGGGGTCACTAAAGAAGTCATCATTGCTTTCATCGAAACAATGTCATTTGTCGATATGGACAACCGGAGGTGATTGTGTCGAACAATGCCAAAAACCTCAACAACAAAATGATGGAGGAATTATGAAGTAAATTCCACATCAAACATCTTAACTCATCATCTATCATCCAAAGATGAGCGGTGTTGTTGAAGCGGCTAACAAAAACATCAAGAAGATTATGCAAAGATGTCCGCCAACCACAAAGATTGGCACGACCTGTTGCCTCGACTCTATTAGCCTCTGAGAACCTCAATGCGCACTTCAACCTGGGCAACCCCTACGCTTTAACCTATGGGATGGAAGCGATTGCTCCCCATAAAAGTTGAGATGGAATCCTCGAGTGTTGATTGGCCTTCGGATGGATGAAGACCAATGGGTACAAGACATGTATCACCAATTGTCTCTAATAGGCGAGCGGCGAACATGGCTATCTTCCATGGTCGATTATATCGGCCAAAGGATTGCCGGTTCCTCTGATAAAAAAAGTCCGACTCTGGCGATTGAAACAACATGACTTGGTTTTGAAAAGATTCTTGACAACCAAGATCAAGCTAAAGGAAAATTTGCTCCCTAAGCTCGAAGGCCCGTTTATTGTCGAGGAAGTATTGACGGGAGGTGCTCTCAGTTGCAAGAAATGGATGGCGATGAATTTCCGTAACTCATCAACTTAGACAGTGTGAAAAGCGGTATTATGTCTGGAGTAACGTAAATACCACAGTGCATCATCATCAAGTCACCGATCATTCCGGTTCTTTAACCCTTTACCACCTACAACTTATCTACACTTTGCCCCTTAGGGAAACGTACTCTTCAAGCCAGCACCCTGGCTTTCTCCTTTACGCTCTTAGAATTCAGGTCATCCCATCGCGGATTGAACCTCTTACGTTTGCAGTTTGGCTACCCTTACCTGGAATCAAACTTCTCGTACCTACAGTTTATCCTCAACCTAGGATTAAACTTTCTCCTCCCCGCAATCAGACCTACACATGGGTTTACGCTTTTCATCTCGCCCTAAGGGGTGAACTACGTCGACCTGATCTCCTCTTCATAGAGATGCGTAGGCAACCATTTCATATGTCCCGGTAGCAATAAAACAAAAACAACAAAAACATTTCTACCCTTACAAAAACAAAACCAACCAAAAACATTCCTACACCATGTTAGCCATATACAGCGTTGAACCTCTTACACCAGGTTCGAACTACGCAGACCTGATCTCCTCTTTAATAGGAGTACATAGGCAGCCATTCATGGTGCGGTCTCACCCCCTACCAAAACACAAACCATTGTCAACTGATACAGGGATCAACCTTCAATCCAATACGTTTCATTGGCTCCAGACCAAAGGGATGGAATTACCTGAACTCCTCCTAAATAGGAGATTCGGCGACCATCTAAGCTACGGTCATACCTTGAAGAGCAACACCAATCCATAAGAGATAGAATTAACTAGGCTTCTCCTAAATAGAGGTACTGGCAACCATCTATGGTGCAGTCAATCTCAGAGAGGAAAGCCACACTCCTCTCCACATTTCCATTCAGAAACAAGTCCCAAGACACCAAAGATGGTAGGGATCCACAAAGATCAATGATCCATTCTAAATTATCCTAAGGTAACTCAATGTCCATCCACCCAGGAGGAATTCAGAATACATCAAAGACCACAAGCCTTGAAGCAGCAGGCAAAATATCAAGCAAATAGCAGGACATATCTAAAAGGGAAGTGATCCAAAAATATATTTCCCTGCCATATATAATGTTGTTTGATATATACAAATGTAAGTTGTACATAAAAAATTGGCTAAGCTAGTCTGTGCAGGTAAATACAAGCTCATCTACAAGTCAGGGTATATGCGAACTAACAAGCCCAACATGGTATCCCTCTCAGAAGACGAAGGCGAAGCTGTGGTCCCCTGTGTGAGAATATCCACATGACCCAAAAGATCTGCAGCCATCTGTATAGCGACCATATGATCATCAATATATGCTCTCATCTCTGCAATCATGCCAGTGGTAAGGGACCTCACTACAGTGCTATCTGTGACGGCTGCTGATAAGTGGATTTTATATACACTTATCCGATATCTTTTACTTGAATTAGTTTCTTATATTTATGTGTCTTAGTAACTTTTCATGCATTTTGTGTTCATTTTGTAGGTTATACGTTTGGGGCGGTGTGAGTGACTATTGGTAAGGAAAAGCAAAGAAAACGCAAAGAAAAGCAAACCGGACATCATTTGGGCTTTCATGTTTAATTCATGTTCTTGGTTCGGAACTTAGCTTACATTGAAGAGAATCATCTTAGCTTTCTGGAACATTTTGAATCATTCCAATTGGAGTTCGGATGCAAGAGTTATGATCGTTGTACCAATGGACGTCGAACGTCATAGTTTTGGGTGGTCATTTGCATATCAGTTACTTCCAGCTCAATTTCAGCCTACTCTCGCCCGGAATTTCTCAATCCTCAAATAATGAAAGTTGTATATCTCATCGATATCTTCGATTTGATAGGTGGCAGGCCCCATAACTCCTCCCGGATCAAACGTTATGGCCGTTTTCCCAAAGGGACGTCGAAGGCGAGAAAATGTCGAACTTGGGGCGGTAGCGGAGGCGCCCAAAATAGAGCCTATGCCTAGTCTTGGGAAGTTGCCGGGAAGCGATCATCGAGCATCAAGCCCGACCTTTGGGGAAGTGGTTGGTTGCGGCTTGGACGTGTTTTGGTCAAATTTTGACACCTTTTTTATTCCAAATTGGATTGGGTTTGTTCCTAAGCTCAAAATTGGACTTGTAATCTATAAATACTTGATGTAAGGCATAAAATAAAGGGAGATTACATAGGTTAAATTAGATATAACACTCCATTATATTAGAATATAAACCCTAGTTCTTAATTAGCGATTGGAGATTGAAGCAAATTGAAGACCATTGAAGATCAAGAGCAAGAGCAAGAGGGGAGCATCAGATTTGCTGACAACAGATTCTATTCTTTTCTCTTATCATACTTTTATCTTTTAATGTCTACTCAGTTGTGGATTCTTGGTTTCAATTCATTAATATGAACTAACTCTTTTATTAAGATTTCAATTGAACCTTTTACGTTTATGAATTAATTATTTGATTTATTCCAATTATTTATGTCAAGGTGAATTGTTTATCTTGTCTTGTGCTTATTGCTTACTTATTTGATCAGTAATTACCTTGTTACTCTAGAAGGAATTGAAAGAGGAATTCTAGGATTAGAACTGGGCATGATATCATGTGACTTAGTTATTTGTAAAGTGAATAATTAGGTTTGTGAATTGAATGGAAATATATGTTGACCGCATGTAACACATAAGGAATTGGAATTGAAGGAGTTTAATTCAATTGTTTTGCATAGGAATATAGCAAGATTAATCTGGATTAAATAGAAGACAATTGATCACTTGGAAAAGGACTTTTGGCATTTGAAAATTCCCGTTAACAATTCAGTAGGCATAATAATTGGGATAATTGGATAATTGATTTATAGTTCATAATTGGGGATATTGAAGTCTTAATCATTATTTATTTGAATTAATTTTTGAGTAATTCAGTTTAATTAGTTAATTTAGTTTTCTTAATTAGAAAAATCACGATTTGAGGTTGTTTAAATAAAATTAGTTTGGTTAAGAATTAGTACTTGGTGATTTTTATTAAATAATTCCTCGTGGGAACGATACTCTACTTTCACTTTATTACTTGTTGACCGTGTATACTTGCACGTATTCATTGATTGCGAAATCGATCAATAGCTGCATCCCGGGAAGATATAGCACTATCCCGCTTAACTATCACTGCATCTCTGGCTGATATAGCCTCATCCCGCTCAACAACAACGGCATCTCTACGATCTAATGCCTCGTCTCTCTCCAATAGAGCGTCGTCCCTCACGTCAAGAGCAGTCGACATCATAGATCGAATTTGGTCTCTCTCAAAGGTCATCAGATGAAGACTCTGCTCTAAGTATCGCATCTTGATCTTCTTTGAATCACAAAAGTACTGGTACTAGGAGAATCCGGAAGAAATACAGGCAACCCGGCAGCGGGCTCCTCCTCGATGTAGGTATCAATGTCCTCCATGGGCTATGCATCGTCTAACTCAATATCCGGTACTGTAGATACGGCTACAGCCGATAAAATCTCTGTCTCCATCCATGCGGAATACTCTGCAAAATAACCAGGATGACTGACAGAAAAAGTAGCTATCTCACGCTGATCCCTGCAATCATACACATGGGATCGGTCCTCTGCTGAGAAATATCGAGAAGCCGAACGCTGACCTATTGCCCCATCAAAAGGATAGAAATCCTGGAACTGGTCGAACTGCGACATCACGACCAATGGGTGATAAGTAGTCACGCCCCTCAAGCCAATCAGAGGGATTAAATCCATGCCCGGAGCATGAGTAATGAAGCTGTATGGTGAGCAAAGCCCCGAGCACAGCAATATGCTAAATGGATCTCTGATATCTACCAAAAATACGGTCCAGGACAGAGCATCTATGCACTCCGATGGCTGAAAGGAGTATGACATAGCCACATCATGGGAGAAGCAATACACATGACGTCTAAGGGTACCAACCGGTCGCAAGTGTGACATAAACCATACATACTAGACATAATCAAACTCCCGGTGAACACGCTGACGGTAAAAATCTGTGATGGGATCTTGTGCAGAGTCTCTACTATAATCTTAGGCACAATGGTACGACCCTCCCTGAGAGCTCTCACGGCCATGATAACGCCTATATCTATCTCATCCATATACCGCGGCATGTACACATATGACAGTACACATAACATCAGTACATCAACTCTGGCCAAACGACAATGATCCTCCGACGCAGTGAAATCCCCGGAATGTCATGAGTAGCCATCCTCCGCGCCAAATCTGTCATACAGAAAACACTGAGAGATCACGTGGCCAGATGTT
This sequence comes from Panax quinquefolius, assembly GCA_020205615.1. Lineage (NCBI taxonomy): Eukaryota > Viridiplantae > Streptophyta > Magnoliopsida > Apiales > Araliaceae > Panax > Panax quinquefolius. The sequence goes on from CM035167.1 coordinate 26,324,106, forward strand.
AGCTCATCCTGCACTACTCTGCGTCTCAATCCTGTGAGAGTCATGAATCGTCTACTCATGTCTCCCAAAGCTAGGTGCACGCAAGGTCTGTCTAAGGGTAGCATCGTCAAACATGCATACTCCTCCAGAGTAGGAGTCAACTCATGGGTACCAAAACGGAATACCTGCCTATCAGGTAGCCAATGCTCTAGCATCCCATCTACAAATCCTGCAGGAACCTAAAATGCCAAAAGGGTCAGCGGTATCTTTGCAACAACGGATCTCTGATCGCCCGTATGCGGTGGTGACATGATACCATACCACGATCGCATACCCAATACCACCACTGATGGTGGGGTATGATCTATATGGCTAATTGTCGAAGAAGACATCTGTGCGAGCCGTGTCATAAGACCATCCAGGGGTCAATGTCGAATATCTCTGGACATACATATATATGCATAACATGATACATGCATAACAGATAATGGATGGCAATATGATATAGGGAATGAAAAACGGTGCATACATTCCTAAATATATCATCATCTAATACATCATTCTGTACTGACTACAAATACAGGGAAATGGAGCACAACCGTCCTACTACTAACAGAGGCCTATCAAAAGATATAGCGAGAATGGGGAACAGCCACCCAATATCTAACAGAGGCCTATCAAAAGATATAACGAGAATATATATCGGAAGAAGACCGGGGTCTCGATGTCCACGTCCTCAATCCTGTCCACCTGATGTAACTCCTCCCGAGTCATTTGGATCTCTGTCAGCAGGGATGTCGGACCTATAAAGAGGAGGATGCTTGCCGGTAAAACCAAATGGTTCGTCTGAGGGGCGGCAAGACAAATGGAAGGAACAAATGACTCGCTTCTCTGGGATCTTTGCCCAAATCTTAGAATAAATACATGTGCACAGTCCAACTGTCGGGTCAAACTATCAATCTGGGTCATATGAGTCGGAGCTCGGACACAAGCTACCTAATCCGTCATCATCAAAGATCTTGGAACCATGTCTCCCATACAATCGTGGCGCGGCGCAGATTTGGGCTCCAATAGTCGAGGAACCACCAACGTTGGAGCGTCTCACAGTATATGGGCCCTCGATAATGCAAAAGTCGTCGACCCCAACAATGGGATATCGATGACGGTGGTACGTGATCACAGCCCAATGGCGCTGGCAGGAGGCAAAATCGGTATACGGATCTCCCCTGTGGTGCTCCTAATAGCACGCTATCCTAAATAGAGCTCCCAGCCTCCATCTGTGAAGAGAGGAAATCTCCTGGTAGAGATCAAATACTCGACTCAAGTCGGGTGTCCATCCTCAAAGCCGATGGTCAAATGCTCCCCTGGATAGGGAATCCATGTAATGGTACCCGCCATCAGCAACTCCAGCTGCATACGGCAGTGAGTGAATCCCTCAGATATATGGACCTCCGGCAAAATAGAATGGTGCCATCGTCGTCCTCGTGGATAGGTATCTAAACCTAACACACTCACATGACGCAAACATGGGAGCCTCTCATAGGCCCAAAATTGCCAACCTGATGGCAAAACATCTCGCTATCGATAAACACTCTTAACTTTATGAATGGGAAAAGACAAGAGAAATACTCACCAGCAGAAATAGGTAAAATCCTAGCCAAGCCTCGGTCAAACCCTGTGAGTGCATGCACATGCCCCAGAGGAAATAGGCAAAGGTGTAACAGCCCCAATCGTACTCTCCAATACGGTCCACATCGCGTGTGGCGCTGACCAAAGCGAAAGATACTGTGGAAGAGTTATGCGCTGTAAAGCGACCTCGAATGATCATCGGGAACAATCACCGCGAGCGCGATCCCTGATCCTGACATCATCAGACATGGGCTCACTCAATAGCCCGCTCATAGCATCTACGCTCAAAGGACCTGAACGGATAGTCCTGCCTTTGAGCTCCTCCGACGGAACTCCTAGTAAGGATCGGATGGCAGTAGGGGTGATATTCGCCATGCAAGGCACTGGCTCCCCTCCAAACTCCATACCTGTGATAAATCACCAATCCATAGGCGTCATCATCACCTTGCAATCCAAGCAGGTGGGAGTGGTGAGTGCGATGAAACCATCGCTCAGACAATGCCCTGAGGTAACCCCAGGGACAACGATGGGGAAGGATGGAGAAGAACGCCCCAAATCCCCACTCATGCACTACCGCTCTGTAGTTAGGATGAAGCGCCTGGTACATGGAGTGAATGCTGAACTAGTTCCCTCGAGGCTGTGTAAAACCAGGAACCTGCATGAAATGCAGACCAATATCAAAACCCTTTAAATCCTCATCAATAGGAAAGAAGGAAGATCAAAGTCTAACGTCATACCTCGTTAGCATGCAAATACATCGATGGATGTCTTCCCAAATCACCCAACAACTCTGGATTCACCAACTGAATGCTCGGGAGCTCCCTGCAAGGGACATGTGCAGCAGGAGCGGGATCCTTAATCGGAATATCCGCCTCCTCATCCTCAACGTCTAGAATATCTGCCTGGACAGGACGTATCACGGCCTCCACCAACCGACGAGGCTGTCTGACAGAACGAGGACGAGGCACTTCAAAGCCCTCCGCCGTACGCCAGAAGCGGTCCTCTAAGAACTGCTCGGCTGATCCGGATCGATAATATCTGGACAACAAGTCTCCAAACCCCCTCAGAAAGGGTGTGGTATTTCCTTACTTGGAGCTTTCTAAAGTGCATTTTATAACTATATGCATGCATGCATTTACTTTAACATATAATAGAGTTAGAATGCATGACTACCCAATGCCTACATTTGGAAAATTTTTGCCATAGTCCGCTTTGAAAATAGGACTATCCACATGCACATAGGCATGTCTAGGTGGCCATTCAGTAGCACACTAGCCCCAAAGTCATATACATAATATGTGCATTAAAAATTAAAATCATCATGCACAAGGCTAACCTCAATGCTAGGAGTACTTTGCCTTTCTACCTTTTGCTCATTGGACCTCAAATAGAACAAAAAATAGCAGAAAAAGGTGCCAATTTGACTGTCTCAAAAGTCAAAAAATTTTACATCATTATGTTCAGCATGGTTTAATACTAACATTAACTATGTTGAATATTTTTTATCAAGTCATTTGTGTACATAATCACTACTATGTGTTTAGATGCATTTCGTGCGATATCTCACAATCCAACGGACAGAAATTGGAAAAAAATACATGCATACGTTACTAGGATAGTGTAGAATACTTGTACGGTGACAGAATTTACAGAAAGTAGCCCGAACTCAGCAGATCTGAAGATGGCTCGCGGTTTTCTCTATGCAAAATGAGTTGAAAATGACTTGTGAAAATTTGGTGCGGGGATATATGATCCGCGCGCTGGCGTGAGCCCTACTGCTTGCCGGAGTTTCACTGCGGCACCTCTACGTGGGTCCCACCCCTCCGGCTCTGTCTAGTTCGAGTTGAAACGGAGTTTTCAAAGACTGAAAAGGTCAAATCGAGAATAAAAACACCACGCGATTGAGCAAAACAGCATACAATCCTGGTTTTCTGGGATGAGACTTTGAATCTGCACATCGCCCATTTGTAGTCACCTGAACACGAGGTGTACCCTGCCAATGATCTCATTTGTCACAAATCACATCCGGCAATACCTCGTACAGGTCCGATGCCGCCAACTCCGGGTCGTTACCCTAAATAGTTCCCTGATGGGGGTTACAACGTAGGTTCCCGATAGGGGTTACAACGTAGATCCCCGACGGGGGTTACAACGTAAATCCCCGGTGGGGTTTACAACACGTTCATCCGTTGACATTTTTATCAACGAAGGTCAAGCAGCCTTGACGTTATTTCAAGCCGATGGCAAGTAAACCCATCGAAGCATTGAGGACTGTTCGATATTTGTGTACGTATTCATGAGTCCCCAGTAGGTCCCCGACGGGGGTTACAACGTGAAGCCCTAGCAGGGGATTACAACGTACATTCAAGCCTTTGGCACACATATCAACGAAGGTCAAGCAACCTTGACGTTATCTCAGCCGATAGCGATTAAACCTATCAGAGCTCTAGAGCAGTTCGAGGATTTCATGCTCGATTACTCATATTCCCCCAGCGGATCCCCGGCGGGGGTCATAACGCAATGTTCCATTGATCTACACGACAACGAAGGTCAATCAACCTTGACAATCTACTCACAGAGCCTTAGCTGCTGATTCGCACATCAGTGAAGGTCAAACAACCTTGACAGTATATCCCACAGGATGTTTCAGCCGTTGATTCACCTTTCGATGAAGCACACGTCAACGAAGGTCAGGCACCCCTGACATCATTTGCTGTTGGCAGGATCTTGACATGTTTTGGCGATACCAACCAGAAAAGGTCAACGTTATCAAAGAGGATAGATGTTGGAATATGTTATACACATCCTCAAACAGATCAAGCTTTATCCCCACAGATCTCTTACACATAAGAGGTACATCTTCATAATCAAATCGTTATCAAAGACACAAGAATTTGGTGATAACTCCAACATCAACATCCAAACAGATTCGGCTTATACATCAGATCTGGTCAGTATTGGCAATCCCCAGTTGAAGCAACAGGGATTCAACAATCATCCCCAGCATGTTGGGCTACAACCCCGTACACATGCATCGTACATTTGCATCATTTTACTACCCATAGTACCACATTCATCTTGTTGCGTTTCAAGTGTCTAGGACTCTTTATCCTACCCATGCATCACCATGCATGAGTATGATAAAGAGGGGCATCTGTAGACACTCAAAATTTTCTGTACTGCTGTTACTGACATTGCACAAGGACATATTCATCTTTTAAGAGATAACCCTAAAAGACCATCCAAATCCATACCGGATACTATTGGAAGTTCAGCATCAAACCCCGGATCGCAATCTGGGAGTAACGATTTCAACCTCGGATATAACCCCGAGGCCTGCAGATACAATACCGACACTACCAGAGAAGACCGATTAATCTTGGAGATAAACCCGAGGTATCCAGTCTCAGTCCCAACCATGGGAATAGCCACCAACCTTGGCGATAAACCAAAGGAATACAGCTTCGGCGATAACCCAGGAAATACTTGTTTCAAATGCGACCAGCTTTAATCTCAGCGCTCACAACGAGATATACTGCACCAACCCAGCAATAAAATCGGGAAGACAGGCACACCTCAAAGATGACAATGAGGATCTTCAACAATTGCAGCAGTCCAATCTCAGCGAAGTCTGGGCAACGTCTGCTTTATCAGCCCAATCCGGCGATAACACCGGTGAGGGACAACATCGTCATCTCGTCAAACACGATGCCACATCACGTCTCTATGCAACGATGTCCCATGAAGGCTAACCAAATCCGGTCCGTGACTATTGTGCGGGGTAATCTGATGAAAGTTGAAGCTTGAAGACCGCGGGGCATCGTCCCATCTTCAATGACTTCGTACAAACTCTAATCACATGCCATCGTACAACTCTAGACAACGGCGGTCCGAAATAGGTCATGTATACCTCAAACGGATGTTCGGATTGCACTTCTAAAAATTCTAGTGGACATTACAGTGCTTGAGTGCACGTACTTCGAGATGACCCGACCCGACAAACCCGGGCCAACCCAGGATGCCTCTGGTACACCTGCGGCTAAAATGCCTATAAATTGAGGGCTTGGGGTGCTGATTTTCTAAGGAAAAAGACGGGAAACCACAGATGATTAAGCTCTTGCCCGACCTACAGTGTATTTTCCCACTTTAAACACATGTGAGCTCATATATAGCCTCTTTTGTACCCATAAAAGCCAGTGTTTACCCACTATAAAGATATAGAAGCCTTTTTTAGCAGTCAGCTGTAAGTCTTCTCACACACTTTAGAGTCTTTCTCTTCATCTTTGCACACACCCCTCTACACGTTGACAAATAATGTTGCTTGTTTTTGCCTGCACTTGATCAGTGGTTTCATTCCAGTCTATATATATATATATATATATATATATATATATATATATATATATTGACTAACATTATCGAGTTATTCCTCGATTGAGCCTGAACTTGATGCAGGCGTTTACTAACTTTTTCTATATATATACATTTATATATATGAATCGTATGTCGAACTTTGTTCATTTGAGCTGAGACTTTGGTATGGAGCATTTATTGCTTTAATATATATATATATATATATATATATATATATATATATATATTAATCGTGTCGAACTACATTCGATGAGCACAGATTTCATATCCGGTGCATTTATTAAGCTTTATATATATATATATATATATATATATATATATATATTGTACTTATATATATATGAATCGTGGTCGAACTCATTACGATGAGCCTATATTTTACATACAGTGCGTTTAATGCTTATATATATATATATAAATACATATATATATATATATATATTATTTTTGTCTGCTTCGGAGTTTCCTTCGTGGAAGTTGGCCAGTATTCTGACTTTATTTACGTTTACGTCCCACGGAGTTTTCTCAAGTGGCGGTTGATAACTTTTAACGACTTTATTTACATTTACGATCCCCCATGGAGGTGCCTCGTGGTTGGTGATCACATATATATATATATATATATATATATATATATATATATATATATATATATATATATATATTTACTGCTTTTATATATATATATATACCTGCTTACTGCTTTCATACAAATTGCAGCATTTTGTGCACCTAGGAATCATGTGATCACAGATTCATCCCATTGGATCTAGATTCGGTTTCCGTGATGGACATTTTCAGCTATAAGCAGCTTGTAAATTATTCTGCGGTGTCTGAATTTCCTCAGATGGTTTCCATACCCACGAGGAAGTTGGCATTATTTTTGTACATTATTTTTATACGAATGCCTCGCATCCGTCAAATAAAATCAATCAAGCCGATCACTTAATAAAAATGAGAGTGTAAAAGGTCTCAATTCCTATTGAGCATCAGGGTTTGTAAAACCTCTTTTATAAAACATCACCGCCCGTATCTTGCTAAAAAGCGAATTTTACAAAAATTGAACCACAATATATATAGGTTCGAACGAGGCCTCACACAACTTCCATATAATAGCACATTGACCCACACACACACACTCAGATAATATTTTCTTGAAAAGAGGCGGTCACCATGGTAACACGGATGTCGGGGGGTGCCTAACACCTTCCCCCCAGATAACCAAGTCCCCTGGACCCTAAGCGAATCTCGGTTTCACCGAATTCAGATATCGTGTCACATCACCGGGTCAATGTGCAAACCTTTTCTCGGTTGTGTTGGTACAACCATTTAAAAAACCAACTGGAAACTCTTAACAGTCCCATCGTCGACATTATACATGTCGGACCTTTTTCACTTGTTTTTTCAAACAAATCTCACCTAAAATGAAAACACCAAAGAACAAGTAACGGAAAGGGACACCCAAAAATCCCGACGTCGACAATGGTCATGACTTTCATAGACATACAAGAAGAGCCCTTTCTATGAAAGAGTATTAGCCGGCATAGGCAAACCATTTTCTGAAATGGTCAAACATGGGGAGATGCCTGAGATGGGATTGAAGTCTGGAAAAATTTAAGACCTAGCTACACTCAAAGTTGTTGCTGATCACATCCAATCCGAAAATTATGGGAACAACCCCTAGAGGGTCCATAGAAAGAAAGAGGAAGATGTTTCCCTGATACTACAGGGTCAAAAAGGCAATCAAAACGTGTCTGTTCAATGGAGAAACTACACTCCCTTTCAAGCACAGTCTACGAACCCTCAAATACCAAAAGGTGGAGAAGTCAAAAGCCCTCGAGTGTTTACACCCTTAGGGGATACCCTCGAGAATATTCTCGCTCTTCTGACAACACAGAAGAAAATTACGCATCTTCTTCCACCAGCCAGCCCTAATGGACGGGGTTTCAATACTGCTCAGAAATGTGCTTATCATGCTGGAGCACCTGGACATGATACTCAGGATTGTTGGGCCTTGAAGAACAAGATCCAAGACCTGATAGACAATGGTGAGATCGTGGTCACCAAACAAGATCAGCCTCACGTTCAAGACAATCCTCTTCCTCAACACAAAGAAGAAGAGGTCAACATGATAAATTGGAGTAATGGACCGAATTCCAATTTCAACTGTGAATCCTCCCAGACCCTCAAAGATGGTGATGACAAATGGGACTACGCCAAGTTCTAGTTCACAATGGAATGAAAGATGAAAGCTCTATGAAAGCAAATTGAGCAATTGGCAGAACTGGTGACTTATCAGCATCACGTGACACGTCAATTAATCAGCCAAGAGCATGCTAGTCTTCTACCTCTTGTCATGAATATTCCCTCGTCACTTTCAGAAAATGAAATGCTAGAAGACAAAGTGACAAAGAGAGCAAATGCCAAGGCCCGTCTGGATTTTGTCAACAAAAGGGAATTCACCTATTTGGGCCAACCTATGAATTTCTAGTCATGTCTTTTGGATTGACTAATGCTCCTGCTGCCTTTATGGATATTATGAACCGAGTATTCAAGGAATATTTGGATCAGTTCGTGGTTGTCTTTATTGATGACATCCTCATACACTCCAAAAGCCGTGAAGATCATGAGCAGTACTTGAGGCTGATACTCCAAAAGCTTCGTGAAAAGAAGTTATACGCTAAGTTGAAGAAATGCGAGTTCTGGCTTGAGGAAGTAGCATTCCTTGGGCACGTGATATTAAATCACGGAATATCTGTTGACCTGGCAAAGATTGAAGTAATTCAAAGCTGAGAGCAACCTAAGTCAGTGACTGAAGTATGTAGCTTTTTGGGCTTAGCTGGTTATTATCGGAGATTTGTGGAAGAATTTTCTCGAATTACAACTCCTTAACTCATATGACTCGAAAAGATATAAAATTCAGTTGGAGCGAGGAATGTGAGAAGAGTTTTCAAGAACTCAAGAGGAGACTTATTTCAGCACCTGTATTGACAATACCATCTAGTTCAGAGGGATTTTTGATATACAATGATGCTTCAGGTAAAGGGTTAGGATGTGTTCTCATGCAACATGAGAAAGTCATAGCCTATACCTCACGACAACTCAAAGAATATGAGATGAATTATCCTACTCATGATCTAGAGTTGGTAGCTGTCGTTTTCGCGATTAAAATCTGGAGGCATTAGCTGTATGGGGAGAAACTGGAGATCTATACGGATCATAAATGCATTAAATATTTCTTCACCCAAAAAGAGCTCAACATGCGACAACGATGTTGGCTTGAGCGGTTAAAAGATTACGATCATACCATTCAATACCATCCTAGAAAAGCGAACGTGGTAGCTGACGCATTTAGTAGAAGATCATATGCGGGTACGAGTGAGATACTGTCAATGCAAAGGCCCATTTGGTATGACTTACAAAGGATGGAGATAGAGATAAAGACTCAAGGGACCCATGTGATACGAGTAGAATCGACTTTAATCGTTAAAGTTAAAACTGCTCAAGCTACAAACTTGGAGCTGATGCGTATGAAGAAATTACTAGAAGGTGTTATTCCGGAAGCAAGAATCGATGAAGAAGGAATACTTCGAGTCAACTCCAGACTTTGTGTTCCTAACGATTCTGATTTGAAGTATAAAATCATGATGGAGGCGCACAACACACCGTTTGCAATCCATCCCGGGAGTACCAAAATGTATCGTAATCTTCGACATACATTTTTGTGGAGCAATATGAAAAGAGAGATCGCGTAGTTTATCTCAAGGTGTCTAACTTGTCAACGAGTTAAGGCGGATCATCAAGTGCCGAAAGGTCTATTGCAACCACTTGAAATTCCAGAATGGAAGTGGGAGCCTATTACCATGGATTTTGTTACTGGTCTTCCCAAGGTTTCTCAAGGCATATATGCGATTTGGGTCATTATTAATAGATTTACCAAGTCTGCTCATTTCTTAACTATACGAGAAACTTATTCACTTAAACGTCTTGTTCGTATATACATAAATGAGATTGTAAGACTACATGGTATGCCAATATCCATAGTTTCTGATCGAGACCCAAGATTCACTTCACGATTTTGAGTTAGTTTGCAAAAAGCTATGGGCACGGATTTACGATTTAGTTCAGCATATCATCCTCAAACGGACGGGCAGTCAGAGAGGACTATTCAAACTCTTGAAGATCTATTAAGACTCTGTGTCCTTGACTTCAAAGGAAGTTGGGACAAGTTCTTTCCATTGGTGGAATTCTCCTACAACAATAGTTATCAAGCAAGTATTGTCATGGCTCCATTTGAGGCATTGTATGGACGCAAGTGTCGTTCTCTAATATGCTGGGATGAGGTGGGTGAAGAAATGTTGTAGGGACCGGAATTGGTACGTATGACTACGGAGAAGATTCAAATGATCCGACAACATAAAAAAATCTCACAAGATCGACAAAAGAGTTCTGCTGATCTTCATCGAAAGGACGTGGAATTCAATGTTGGATATCATGTGTTATTATGTGTTGCTCCATGGAAATGAGTTACAAGATTTGAAAAGAGAGGAAAGCTCAATCCTCGATTCATTGGCCCATTTGAAATCCTCGATCGAGTAGGAACTGTGGCCTATAGACTCGCATTACCGCCAAGTATGTCTCGTGTTCTTAATGTATTTCACGTATCTATGCTACTTAAATATGTGGAAGACCCGAACCACATTATTGAATTAGAACTGGACGAGATAGCAGAAGAGTTAACGTATGAAGAGGTACCTGTTAAAATCTTGGATAAGAAGGATCATATTCTACGCTCCAAGGTTATACCTCAAGTCAAAGTTTTGTGGAGAAACCACGATGTTGAGGAAATGACCTGGGAGTTAGAATCTAAAATGAAGTCAAGGTATCCTCACCTCTTCGACATACCAGGTACGTACCCTATTTTGAGAATGAAATTTCGTAAGAATGGGAGGTTGTAAGACCCTAACTTTATGAATAAAGATTAATTTTTCTCGAAATGTATTTTTGAATATTATGGTGTGGATTTGATATAATGTTATAGTTGTGGGTAATATTTATAAATTTTGCAAAGTAAGCAAGTGGTTATAAAATATTCGATTGGTAGGGGAATATTCATTTTTACAGGGAATATTCGTACGACGGCACAATCATTAGTGGACCCCAAAACAGAATTAATGTCAAAGTTAGAAAATGACATAATTATCTTTTTATAAAATAACGGAGAAAGTTTTCTTAGTTAAACAAAGAAAATACCGGTGATAAAAGTAAAGTAATATCGTGGTTTCATAGTAGCACACGAGTATTGATTATTGATGCTTACGTGAGAAGTCACTCGCTTATACGCGCAATTATTACTTTCATGATAATTGCTGCATAATATCTCACATATTATTGATTCAATTATTGTCAAAGTATCATCTGCATAATATTTTGTATTATTAAATTAATAATTGAGACGACAAAGTTATTCATACTATTATTTTCATTATTGACAATGTCTAAAAAGTTCTGTCAAGATAAGGGGTTTGGTTACCTAATTGCGCGCCAATAGGGAGAAATCCTTATCGGAAAGCCCCCTCTTTCCTGGGAATGATCTGGTTGTTAAATATTGTGAGTTATATTATTCATAATGAATAAGTTCGTGTTGATTAAAGATGAAATTGTTGGGATTATTTGTGTTAGTGAAAATCGACATTTATTTCGATAATAATTGATTTCTGAATGTATAATTAACCAAACGGGCAATTAATCGGATAAATGAACAATTAATTGATATTGGTTCACATGCAAATTACTGTTGGTTCGCGTGTATGGAACTATTGATTCATATACATGTACTATTAGGGGAGGTGGTGCAATATTGATAATACTTGCAGGACTAAATTAAAAATTGAGGTATAGATGAAGGTACTATACTGTAATAATTCGAGCCTTTAATCGTGCAATTATTGAAACTATGTTTTCCTATAAATAGAAGCTCATTCTTCTTTTATTCTCACCAATTCACTAAGACTCACAAGATCAATTATAGAGAGAGAAGCTATAGAGAGAAAGAAGAAGAGTATTTTGCTACTTCACTATTCCAGTATCCAGTCTTCTTCTAAGGTAAGGGATATTATTTTTGTTCAGTATTCGTAAGAAATAATATTTTCTTCCATACTCTGTAGTATGTATGTAATATTATTTCGTTTCAGATTCTGAGTTCTACACTCATTTTGTTAAAGTATTGCTTTTATATTCCGTGAAATTAGTAGAATATCCTTAAAATTTGCGCTTCATCTATTATCGTTTTACAAGGATATTTTTCTAAACATTCTTATTAAATTTTGAGCTTTTCATGTCGGAGTACTATTTATGGGTACTACTCATTTATACGATACTATTCACAAAGTACTATTCATAGGGTACTATTCATAAAGTACTATTCATGAAGTACTATTTACGGGTATTATTCATGGGATACTATTCTTGAAGTACTATTCACGGTGTACTATTCAGTCGAGTACTATTCACCCGACACACTATTCATGACAAAAATTGATTTCTTTTTTGTCCAAATCATTTTTTATACAATATTATTCTTGAATTTTACTCCACAAAGTAGTATCATGTTGACAATTTGGACATTATTGAATTCTTGATAAACTAAATTATAAATCTTTAAAAATTTATCATTTGCTTTCTTTTAATTATATTCTTATATCATTGTCATCATCCTCATGCTTATATTGTGATAAAAGTCATCTTTGGCCGTAGTGCATAGATGAACTATTGATTGGTATAATTATGACCAGGGATTATTCGGTATAATCATGACCCGTAATGTTACAAATGATGTGGCAAAAGTCATCATTGGCCCGTAGTGCATTGATGGACAGTTGTTGGTATGATTATGACCATGGATTATTCGGTATGATCATAACCATTGGTGAAAACACGAATATCCTTGGCCCGTAGTGCATGGATAATTTGTGGTTGTGATACTAATGAATATCCTTAGCCCGTACTGTATAGATAATTCAGTGATATGGATTATTTATTAAGCTGAGTCTCAGCGATAAAATTGATGATAAACTTTTTAAATCATAGAAGATAGTAGATATCATGCTCTACTTGACTCTTATAATGGATTGCTTGTTTCGCTGTAGTTAAACTTGTTGTCTATTATCAGTTTAACACTGTTGAAGGCTGATGATTTATTCTGCATTATCTTTGTCATAATATTTCTTACTGGGCTAGTTGAACACCACCCTTTTGCTTTCATTGTTCTCTTCAGGAAATGAGAATGTAGCTGGGACTAGTCGAGGAACGGAGTGATGGTCTGAGATGGTGGCTATATTAGTCCTCACTATTTTATAAAATAGTGTGATAATAATTGTAATGAGGACTCCTTTTTGAGTTTGAATACTGTCTATTAGACAATATTCGTGTAAAAACTCTTAGCTACGTTTTTGTTGTATTGTATAAGAAAGTTGTATTTAAAATATGTACCATGTATTTGGCGACTCAGAATGGGTGATGTACACCTATTTTTGGGGTGTCACATCAAAGCTGAATGGACTGACAACAAAAAAAAAGCTGTCCAACTAGATAAAAAGGCCAAGAATATTTTGTTCCAATCTTTAGAAGATGATCTATTCGAAACTGTGGTCAATAGCAAAACTGCCAAGGAAGTCTAGGAAGCACTGCTCATTATGCACGAAGGAACTGAGGAAGTAAGAGAAAACAAGCAATCTCTTCTGATTCAACAATATGAAATGTTCGCCTATGTTCAAGGAGAAAACGTCACTTCCACCTATGAAAGATTTAATGTGCTGCTCAACTCTCTTCGAGCTTTCGGAAAGATCTATCCAAACAAAGATCTGGTCATAAAATTCATGAGAGGTTTACCAAGCAAGTGGGATGCCAAAACCATTGCCATTAGAGAATCAAAGAATCTCCATGAAATGACTGTACAACAACCTTATGGCAACCTTCTTACCAACAAACTAGAGCTGACCCAAAGGGCAGAAACTCTATTTGAAGGAAGAAAGAAGGACAAAGGAGTTGCTCTTAAAGTAACAGAAACCATCTCCAAAGCTCATACTGAAAATGATTCTGACTCTAAGGAAGATGATGACGAGGATATTGCAATGATGGTAAGAAGACTGAAGAGATTCATGCGTAAAGGTAGTAGCAGCAGACCTATGAAATTCAACAACAACAACAGCCAAGAGCAGATCAACGACCTATGCTACAACTGCAAGAAGCCTAGCCATTTTATTGCAAACTGTAATAAACCTCTTAGAACAGAGCTCAAGAGGAGAACAAATCCAAAGAAGGAGTTTAAAAGAAACAAAAGACTCCAAAAGAAAGATAAAGGTCTTGTAGCTGGAGGATCATGGAGTGACTCAGACAATGACATAACTCCTGAATGGAGATGATGAAGATCCTCAAGTACCAAATCTATGTCTAATGGCCAAAAATTCAAAGGACAAGAAAAGCATTGACCATCATGAAGTAAGTATCGATGAGGTATTTGACTTTAACTCTCTTGTTGTTGATATTGATGATTTAAGAACTGTAATACATGGAATAACAACTGATCTGCATCAATACATGAAATGGTTCAGAGTTCTGTCCAAAGATTACTCTCTTTTTCAAAAAGAGAGAGAAAGTTTAGGAAGAACTGGAAACAGCCCTTCTAAGTTCTAACTCTCTCTATCTCTAAATTTGAGGCTGAGAATAAACTCTTAAGACATACCAATGAACTTAATGCACAAAAGAGTCAAATCTAACCTCTAAGATTGAGGAACTAGAAAAGATGATCTTAATGTGAAATAGATCATCTTTATCCATGGACTCCCTGATATCCAGTCAGAGAAGTGCATCTGACAGAATAGGTTTAGGTTTTGGGGGATCCACCTCAAAACCATATGTGGAAAAGTCAAAGGAAACTAACATTAGTAGTGTTTCAAACTTTAATAGAAGTATTGCATTTGTGAAATCCTCACAGAAGGAAGAACCAGTCCATCCCTGCTCTTCTGATCCAATCTATGCTCCAAGGCATAACGGATCTCATGTTGGTGTTGACGTCGTGATTTTTATTTGTCCCTTTTTGTTACTTGTTCTTTGATGTTCTCATGTTAGGTGAGTTTTGTTTGAAAAAATAAGTGAAAAAGGTTTGACATGTATCATGTCGACGATGGACTGTTAAGAGTCACCAGTTGGTTTTTTATATGGTTGTACCAACACAACCGAGAAAAGGTTTGCACATTGACCCAGTGATGTGACACTGCTAAACGGGTCAGTGAAACCGAGATTCATTAGGGTCCGGGGACTTGATTATGCGGAGGGAAGGTATTAGGCACCCCCTGACTTCCGTGTTACCACAGTGACCGCCACTTTTCAAAAAACTGTTATATGAATGTGTGGGTGTGTGTGTATGGGTCAATATGCTGTTATATGGAAGTAATTAATGCGAGGCCTCGTTCGCACCTATATACACAGGGTTTGAATTTGTGTAAAAATTCAATTTTAAACAAGATATGGCAGTGATGTTTTGTAAGAAAAATGTTTTTTAAACCCTTGTGCTCAATAGTAATTGAGACCTTTTACACTTCCATTTTTATTAAGTGTTAAAATTTGGATTGCTTTTAATTTTCGAGATCTGAAGCATCTTGAGAAAATAATATAAAAGTAGTCTTAGAACTCCTCGTCGGCATGAAAACCATCTAAGGAAATCCAAATACCGTGAATAAATTTACAAGCTTCTTACAGCTGAAAATGTCCATCACGGGAACCGAATCTAGATCAAGTAGACTTAATCTATAATCACATGATTCCTAGGCTCACATGATGCCGCAATTGATATGAAAGCAGTAAGCAGGTATATATATAAAAGCTATAAATATATATATACAAACATGATCAGCCACCACGAAGCACCTCCATGGGAGATCAAAAATATAAATAAAGCTGTAAAAGCGATCAACCACTACGAAATAAACTCCAAGCGGGACAAAAGTAAATATATATATATAAGCAGTAAATGCACCAGATATAAAATCCAAGCTCATCGAACAAAGATCGACAATAGTTAATATATATAAGTATATATATATTAAAGCGGTAAACGCTTCGGATATAAAATCCAGGCTCATCGAACAAAGTTCGACACATAGTTTATATATATAAATATATATATATATATATATATATATATAAGCAAATAAACGCTCCAGACATAAGTCTAGGCTCATCGAACATAGTTCAACACGCAGTTCATATATATAGTATATATATATATATATATATATATATATATATATATATATATATATATATATATATATATATAAGCAAATAAACGCTCAAGACATAAGTCTAGGCTCAATCGAGACATAACTCGATAATGTTAGTCCATATATAAAAATATATGTATATAAGTATATATATATATATATATATATATATATAAACTGAAATAAAAACCACAGACCGATGTCTGGGCATACACACGCAACACGACTCTCAACGTGAAGAATGGTGTGTGCAAAGATGAAGAGAAAGACTTTAAAGTGTGTAAGAAGGCTTACAGTGGCTGCCAAAGAAGACTTCTATAACTTGAAAGGGATGAACACTCGGCTCCCGCCGGTACAAATAGAAGCTATATGTGAGCTCACAAGTGTTTAAAATGAGAAAGCACTAAATTTAGGGTGTGTACAGAGAAAATTTAACAGGGCTTCCTCGCCTTTTTCTCTTACAAAATGGCCACCCCAAGCCCTCTATTTATAGAGGGGGGAGTTTCAGGTGTACCTGCGGCTGCCCGGGGTGCCCCGGGCTTCGTGGGTCCTGCCGTCTCGAAGTACGTACATGTATGCAATGTGATGTCCGTTCAAACTTTCAGAATTATAATCTGGGCATCCGCTGAGGTATGTAAGACCTATTTCGAACCACCGTTGTCGAGAGTTACGCAATGACATGGGATTAGAGGTTGTACGAAATCAGAAAGATGGGACCATGCCCTCCGATCTTCAAGCTTCAAATTTTATCTGTTGTCATGTGTAATAGTCACTCGGGATTGGATCTCCTTGGTTTTTGTGGGACATTGCTGTGTAGAAATGTATGTATGAGATGTTTGAGATGGTGTGATGTGGCGTCAAGGTGGCAAGATGATGACTTTGCCCCTCACCGAGGTTATCTCCGGTTTGTGCTGATACAACAGACGTTGCTCGGGGTTATCTTTGAGATTGGACTGCTACAAATGTTGAAGGTCCTCAGTGTCATCTCTGAGGTGTGCCTGTCTTCCCGGTGTTATATTCGGGTCTTGTACTGAGCGCCTCAGTGTGAGTACTGAGGTTGAAGCTGATTACATGCATTTCAAACTAGCATTTCCAGGGTTATCTCCGGAACTGCAATTGTACTCCTTGGGGTTATCTCCAAGGTTGGAACTGCTACTCCCAATGTTATGTCTGAGACTGAGACTGAATATCTCGGGATTATCTCCAAGTTGAATCGGTCTTCTCCGGTGGAATTTCCGGTATCTGAACTGCATGCCTCGGGGTTATCTTTGAGGTTGGAACTGATACTCCTTGTGTTTGTTCCGGAGTTGAGACTGATCTTCTGGTAGTATTCGAATCGGATATGAAATTTGTCTTCCGGGTTATCTCTGAAGACGAATCGCCCTCCTACTGATGTCGATTGTGGTGTGTAGAAAATTTTGAGTGTCTCATGATGACCCTCTTTATCATATTCATGCAATGCAATGGCATGGATATGATAAAGAATCCTAGACACTTGAAATGCAATAAGATAAATATGATGTTATGTGTAGCAATATGATGCAAATGTATGATGCATGTGGATTGTTTTCCCACATGCTGGGGATGATTGTTGGCTCCCTGTTGCTTCTATCGGGGACTGACAACGATGTCTTTGCCGACCAGATTCGGCATGTGATCCAAATCTTTTAGGATGTTGACATTGGGTTTATCACCAAAGTCCTTAATCCTTGATACAGACTTGATTCTGAAGATGTTCCTGTCGTGTACAAGAGATCTGTGGAGATAAAGCTTTGTCTGTTTGAGGATGTGTATAACATAATCCATCATCGATCCTCCTCGATGATGTTGACCTTTCCTAGTTTGTATCTCCAGGACATATTAATGTTATGTTGGATTTATTTCCAATAGTATGTGTTGTCAGGGCAGCCTGACCTTCGCTAACATGTGTATCAACGGATGACAATGTGTGATACCCCCATCGGGGATATCTTCTTTGACATATGCAAACACATGATGCCCCCACTGGGGATATGTTGTGAGAATGCGTGATGCCCCCGCCTGGGTTTTTGACTTTAGAATGCGTATTGCCCCGTAAAATGATTTACATATATTTTTTGTGACGGAGATGATGTATGTAGATGATGATATACTTAGGAATGTATGTACGGTTTTTCATTCCTATATCATATTGCCATCTATTATCTGTTATGTATGTATTACGTTATGCATATGTATGTATGTCCAGAGATATTCAGCATTGACCCTTGGATGGTCTTATGATACAGCCTACACAGATGTCTTCTTCGACAGTCAGCTGCATCGATCACACCCCACCATTATTGGTGCCATCACGTCTTAGATCATGGTATGATAGTATGTCACCATTAGACATGGTGACTGTAGATCAGTTGTTGCAGCATACTATGACCTTCTTGATATTTCAGGTTCTTGCAGGATTTGTGGAGGGCATGTTGGATCATTGGGTACCGGAGAGGTAGGTTTTCCAGTTTAGGACCCATCACTCGACTCTGATATACGAGTTGTTGCCACTTAGCGATACATATGGCTGCGGGGACATGAATCAACTTATGAACTTTAAAATATATACATCACCTATTACGAGTTGTCAATACATGAGTTTTTAATACAAATATTATCTTACAAATATTATCTTCTGATCTATACTCAAATAAATCCTCATCACATTTATTGATACATTATTTTACAAAATGGTGAGGACTACTAAACAATCCTTTCTAAAACCTTCATTCCATACCCAGAGCTACGTACTCGCTATATTCTCGCCTCCACGAGAAAAATGGAACAAAAAGAAAAAGGTGAGCTCAACTAGCTCGATAAAAGAATATTATGACTAAGATAATATACAACAAATTATCGTTAGTCTTCAACGAGGGAAAAATATAATAGAATACAATAGACAACAAATTTTAAATCAATATTACAATGAAAATAATAATTCATTAGAAGAGTTAAGTAGAGAATGCAAACTACTATCTTCTATGTATGAATTTAAAAGTTCATCGTCTATCTTTTATCCTGTAACATCAATCAATATACATCTGGAATCAAATATTCATCTTTGCTCTGAGCCAAAGATATTCATCGATTAATCATATTCATTTAAACACTGTTCATCTTTGCACTACGGGCCAAAGATATTCTTGAAAATCATTCATCTTTTTGCTTCTGAGGCCAAAGATATTCTTAAGAAATCATTCATCTTTTTCTCTACAGCCAAAGATATTCCATAATATCATCATTTAAGGCGAGGATGATGAAAAATATTTTTTTTTTTAAAAAGCGAATCCGATTGAAACAAAATGACAAGGATTAAGGATTAAGGATTAATACTTGGTTTTATCCACGTCCAAAATACCTCAAAAATAATCATAGTGGTGTAAAATTCAAGAATGATCAAAACATGGATACAATCGAGTTAGTATCCGAATATATATTTTAGACGAAAAGAAGAAATTTTATTTTTCGGTGAATAATCTGTATCGTGAATAGTGCCGTATCGTGAATAGTCTTATATCGTGAATAGTAACTCAGACACCAAAAGATAGAAATTCCACAAAAACATCTTCACGCTTAATGAATAGTACTCGTGAATAGTAACTTTCATGAATAGTAACTTCGTGAATAGTAACTCATGAATAGTAACTCATGAATAGTAACTCGTGAATAGTAACTCATGAATAGTAACTCATGAATAGTAACCCCAGACATGAAAAAAGTTCCAAATTTGATAAAAACTTGGATCAACATTTCGGCATAATGATATTGAAGAAATAATATCATTCTGAAAAAATAATATCCACTTACCTCGAAAGATCGATGCTTCTAATTTAAATCTGGGGTATAGTCTTTGAAGGGAACTTGCACCCTATCTAGCAATACTCAAAGAATACTCAAAATACTCACAAGAATAAACGATAATATATAGAGAAAAACTTGATTTACGGTGTGATTTTCAATTCTAACCTAAGCACCTATTTATAGGAAAATGCTTAGAACACCAAAGCGAAAAATTTAATAAAATAATAATATAATTAAACAAATTCAAGCCCACCTTAGACCAACTGAATTCAGCACATTTGTATCACATGTGGGATTGCAAAAACGTTTTCTTAAATAAAACAATTAAAACTTCCAAAATTAATTATTTGAAACTTGAGCTTCAATAATTCATAATAAATAGCCCTTTCATCAGAAAATTTGAATCTCGCGAGTTTTATAGGAAATTCAATTCTCTACAACTTTGCGAGAAAAAGTTTTCCAAATTCCAAATAAAATCGACCGAAATCCACAAGCGAGGCGATTTTACAGTATAATCAAATTTCGGTCGATAAATGGGGTCCACAGACATGTTTAACATGTTTTAAACATTTATTGCAACAAAAATACTCTTCCTCCTTGTATACTCATATATCCCACATTCATTGTAAAAATATCACCAGTTAATATATTATTAAAATAATATATTTAAATGAATTATTTTATCAGAAAAAGATAAAATTTTAATTTTCAACAATTGTCACTATAAAAATTTTCTCCATCTATATCCACATAAAATCAATATTTTTCTCATCATATGAATCAATAATTAATTATTCATAAATAATATTACAGAATCACAATATTGACAACCGAGGCGGTTCCGGAAAAGGGGCTTTCCGAATAAAATTTCTTCTTCTTCTTGTAGCATGATTAGGTGACCAAACCTCTCCTTAAATGAGAACTTTCTAGACATTGCCAATAATGTTATCTAATAATATTATTCAGATAATATGAATTATTGCTTCGATAATGAAAAATACTGTGTAATGACAATTATTGAAACAACAGCAATATAAAATATCAACGCAGCAATTATTGAATCAATAAAATAAAATACTGAACAATAATTACTGTAACCATTATTGAGTAGTGCCTTCTTACGTAAGAATCAATAATTGGTGCAATGCTGGTAATTCTTGTTTTCAACAATAGCGTATTAGTGTGTTTTAACCACGGGGTATTCCAACGATATTAACGGTAACAACTACTGTGGTTATTTAAAAACAACTTATATTTGTCATTTTCTTCATCCAATAAACTTTCCGTTATGGGGCCCACACATGGCTGCTTGCATGGTAAATACGAATATTCCCAGACGATCTGAATATTCCACGACCAAACGAATATTCCCAAACGATAATGAATATTTTATAACCACTTGCTTATTTTGAAATATTTGCGTATTTAACCCTTAACTATCCACATTAATCAAATCAACCCTTACTATTTCAAAATAATAAATAAAGGAAATTCCTTTTTATTTAAAAATTTTGAGGTCTTACAACCTCCCCTCCTTATGAAATTTAGTCCTCGAAATTGGCGTCGTGTACACTGTGTTTGAAAAGGTGAGGATACCTCGCTTTCATTTCCGTTTCCAATTCCCGGTCATTTCCTCTATAGCATGATTCCTCCACAAAACTTTAACTTGTGGTATGACCTTTCTTGGCGTGGGACATGCTCCTTCTATCCAAGATCTTGGCGGTACCTCCTCATCGTTAAGTCTTGACTATCTCGTCCGGTTCTAACTTCGATAACGTGGTTCGGGTCTTTCACATATTTACTGAAATACGGATATGTGAAACACATTATGAACACGAGACATACTCGAGGTAGCATGCAAGTCATAGGCTACATTTCCTACTCGGTCGAGAATTTGAAATGGACCAATAAATGCGTGGATTGAGCTTTCCTCTCTTCCCAAATCTTGTAACTCCTTCCATGGAGCAACTTCATGACAATACATGATCCCCTACATTAAATTCCACGTCCTTTCGATGAAGATCCGCATAACTCTTTTGTCGATCTTGTGCCGGTTTATATCGTTGTCGAATCATTTGGATCTTTTCGGTGAGTCATATACGTACTAACTTTCGGGTCCCAACAATGTTGCTTCACCCACCTCATCCCAACATATTGGAGAACGATATTTTAAATCCATATAATGCTTGAATGGAGCCACACCTATACTTGCACGATAAGCTTTGTTGTTGTAGGAGAATTCCACCATGGTAAATACTTATCCCAACTACCCCATGAAGTCTAGGACCACGAGTCTTAATAAATCTTCAAGAGTTTGAATAGTCCTCTCTCGATTGTCCGTCCGGTTTGGGGATGGTATGCGAACTAAATCGCAAATCCGTGCCCATAGCTTTTTGCAAGCTAATCCAAAATCTTGAAGTGAATCTTGGGTCACGATCCGAAACTATGGATACGGGCATGCCATTCAACCTCACAATCTCATTCACGTACATACTAGCAAGGCGTTCAAGGGAATAAGTCTCCGTGTCGGCAAGAAATGAAAGCGGAGACTTGGTTAATCTATCAACAATAACCCAAATAGCATTGATGCCTTGAGAAACCGTAGGAAGACATGTGAAATCCATAGTAATGTGTTCCCACTTCCATTCCGGAATCTCAAGTGGTTCTGAGCGGACCCTTAGGTACAAGATGCTCCGCCTTTACGTTAGCAAGTTAAACACATCGAGATAAACTTTGCAATCTCTCTCTTCATATTGTTCCACCAAAATGTATGTCGAAGATCACGATACATTTTAGTACTTCGAGGATGGATTGCAAATGGCGTATTGTGTGCCTCCATCATAATCTTGTACTTCAAATCGAGTCGTTAGGAACACAAAAAGTCTAGAGTGGACTCAAGTATTCCTTCTTCATCAATTCTAAGCTTAGGAATAGCTCCTTCTTGTACTTTCTTCTTCATACGCATCATTTCAAGATTGGGTGGCTTGAGCAACCTTAACTTTTTCTATTAAAGTTGGCTCTGTCGTATACTTGACATCATCGCACTCATTCCATATGATCTTCTACTCAACGCCGTCATACCACGTTAAACTTTCCGGGATGGTATTGAATAGTGTGGTCGTAGTCTTTCAATAGCTCGAGAGCCAACGTCATTGCCGCAGCGTGTTGAGTTCTTTTTGAGTGAAGAAATATTTAAGGCTTTTATGGTGCGAATATATCTCCACTTTCTCCCCATATAGATAGTGCCTCCATATTTTTAGCGCAGCAAACATTGCTTTGCTAACTCTAGATCATGAGTAGGATAATTCCTCTCATACTCTTTAAGTTATCGCGAGGCATAGGCTATGACTTTCCCACGTTGCATGAGAACACATCCTAACCCTTTGCACGAAACATCATTTGTAGATAACAAATCCATCCGAACCGGATGGTATTGTTAGAACAGTGTCTTAAAATAAGTCTCCTCTTAAGCTCTTGGAAACTTTTCTCGCATTCTTTGCTCCAAACGAATTTTGTATCCTTAGGAGTTAGGCGAGTTAATGGAGTAGCGATTAGAAAAACCTTCCACGAATCTCAGATAATAACCGGCTAAGCCCAAAAAGCTACGTACTTGATCCATGACTTTGGTTGCTCCCAACTTTGTATTGCTTCAATCTTGGCGGGATCAACGGATACTCCATGTTTCGACACCGCGTGCCCAAGGAATGCTACTTCCTCAAGCGAACTTCGCATTTCTTCAATTTGGCATATAGTTGGTTTTCACGAAGCCTTTGGAGTACCGACTTCAAATGGTGCTCATGATCTTCACGGCTTTTGGAATATATGAGGATGTCATCAATAAAGACAACAACGAATTGATCCAAATATTCCTTGAATACTCGGTTCATCATATCCATGAAAGCCGCGGAGGAGCATTAGTTAGTCCGAAAGACATGACTAAGAATTCATAATGCCCATATCGATTTACGAAGCGGTCTTTGGAATATCCTCGATTCTAATCTTGGTGATGATATCCGAGCGAAGATCGATTTTGAAAAGAATTGTGCCCCTTACAATTGGTCAAACAAGTCATCAATACGAGGTGGAGATACCTATTCTTGATGGTGACATGGTTCAATTCCCGATAATCAATCTGAAGTCGCATACTCCGTCTTTCTTCTTTACAAATAAAAGCAGGGCACCCCCCAAGGAGATGTACTAGGGCCAGATGAAACCGATGTGTCAATAATTCACGTAGTTGGACCTTTAACTCCACGAGTTCAATAGGAGCCATTCGATATGGGGTTTTAGAAATGGGCTTTGTACGGGTTCAAGATCAATAAAGAATTCAACTTCACGTTACGGGGTAGGCCAGGAAGTTCTTGAAAAATATACATCGGAAAGTCGATAACAACGAATATTATTCAAATTTGGCGTGTCTTTATTCAAATCCATAACATGGGCTAAGAAAGCTTGACATCCGTTTTTTAAAATGAATAGCTTTATGATTAGATATGATAGTGATTGATTTTAATGGTTTAGTTGCTTGAATTAAATACAACGAGTTTGGTTAGGAATATGAAAACTAACAACCTTACGAAAAAACAATCAATTTTGGCATGATGAGTAGTTAACCAATCAATCCCTAAAATCACATCAAAAGCAAGTATCTTTAAAGAGATAAGGTCAATAGGTAAGGTAATGGTGCCAACTTGAATCAAACAAGATTTATAAGCGATGGATGTGATGAAAGTTTCTCTAACGGAGTTTCCACAGATAGGTCAAAGTCTAATTTTTCCGGAGTCAAGTTTAAGCGTTGAGCACATGCGGAGAGATAAATGAATGGGTATGCCGGTATCAAGTAAGGTATAAACTTCGCAAAAATTTATAAATAGCTTACACGTGATCACCTCGTTTGGGTTCCTCGCATTATGACGATCCTGACAAACGCTCTTCCGGAATCGTTGACTTTGACTTTTACGGGGACGATCTTTTGAGTCACCGTCCCCATTGAACTAGGTTTCGCTCTTGTACAATCTCGGCGATATGTCCTTCCTTTCCACAATTATAGCATACCTTGAACTGTTGTGGAGAGTTTGGTGATATGTCCCTCTTTTCGCATTTGTAGCATATAATGGGTGGTCGTTCTCCTCCCTTAGAACCGATTCTTTAAACCTTTGTCGTCTTCACATGGTCGTTGTTAAATCTCCTTTTTAAAATCTCCTCTAACTCGCTTCTTCTATTTTCGTGGCCATGATTACCACGGAGTGGTTACCATTTACTGTCCGTCTGTTTCTTTCTCATGAAGTTATCATTATTCGGTACATTGTTGCTATCTACGTCGATCTGGTTGTGGTCCTCGGTTGGCCGTACTCGTTATCTCGCTCTAATAATTGAGCCTACATTTACAACATCCTGAATAAAGAAAAATTTATGAGAAATGAGATCTTGGCGTATCTTGGGTTTCAAACCTCTAAAAAACATCCGTCATCGTTCCTCATTCTCCACCAAATGAGGTGCAAACCTAGATAACTCTGTAAACTTTGCCTCGTCTTTGAGACACATGGTCATGTTGTTTTGTTCCAATCGATGAACTCCACTTCCTTCATATAGCGAACACTTTCGGGAAAGTATTTGTCATTAAATAGCTTCTGAAACGTCTCCCAAGACATCTTTGAGTGCGGTTTGGATGGAGTGCAGCTTCACGCAGACTCCCACCGATGATGCGCCTTTCGCCACGGAACATAAAGGTGGCGAATGGAACCTTCTGTTCCTCAGTGCATCCCAAGACATCGAATATCTTGGTAATTTGTTTGACCCATGTTTCCGCCATGATCGGATCGGCTTTCCCTTAAATTCAGGTGGTCCCAACTCTTTGAATCGCTTGGTTTGTGACAACCCGTGAATTGCTATCATTTCCTCCTCATATTTTGAACACGAGTCTCCTAAATGCGATTTTGCATGAAGCTGCAAAAACTTCTAAACATCCCTCGTTCATCATCTCGCTTTCGATGGTGTTGTTCACGGGAGGAACATTGCCACACTGTTGCATGTTCTCTTCGTTGGTGAGTCTGAGGAATCTCCACGGTCTCATTTCCATTGTTAATATTCTCGATCGACATTCTCAAATCTTCGTCATAAAACAAGGGTTAATTAAGAAATCAATATATCACATAATATCCCTATATCTTGACCAACTAACAAATAAGCTTAGGTAGGACACACTAGCGAAGGATTTACTCGTCTCTCCCTCCTAGTTCTATTCCCCGATCTCATGCCAGAGATCATATCCTAAGCTCGATACCATTTGTGGCGCCCCAAAATAGGTATACATCACACTATTACGAGTTGTCAATACGTGATACGAAACAACTACAACTTTATTATTACAACAATAAAAGCGTGAGTTTGAATACAAATATTATCTTACAGACAATATCTATACTCAAATAAATCCTCATCACATTTATTGATACATTATTTTACAAAAATGGTGAGGACTACTAAACAATCCTTTCTAAAACCTTCATTCCATTTTGAGCTACGTACTACTCGCTATATTCTAGCCTCCACGAGAAAAATGGAACAAAAAGGAAAAGGGTGAGCTCAACTAGCTCGATAAAGAATATTATGACTAAGATAATATACAACAAATTATCGTTAGTCTTCAACAGGAAAAATATAATAGAATACAATAGAGAACAAATTTTAAATCAATATTATAGCGAAATAATAATTCATTAGAAGAGTTAAGTAGAGAATGCAAACTACTATCTTCTATGTATGAATTTAAAAGTTCATCGTCTATCTTTTATCCAACAACATCAATCATATACATCGGAATCAAATATTCATCTTTACACTCTGAGCGAAAGATATTCATCGATTAGTCATATTCATTTAAACACATGTTCATCTTTGCACTACGGGCCAAAGATATTCTTGAAAATCATTCATCTTTGCACTCTGAGGCCAAAGATATTCTTAAAAATCATTCATCTTTGCACTACTGGGCCAAAGATATTCCATAATATCATCATTTAAGGCGAGGATGATGAAAATATTTTTTTTTTTAAAAAAGCGAATCCGATTGAAACAAAATGACAAGGATTAAGGATTAAGTTAGTACTTGGTTTTATCCACGTCAAAAATACCTCAAAAATAATCATAGTGGTGTAAAATTCAAGAATGATCAAAACATGGATACAATCGATCGAGTTAGTATCCGAATATATGTTTTAGACGAAAAGAAGAAATTTTATTTTTCGTTGAATAATCAGTATATCGTGAATAGTCTTGAGTATCGTGAATAATGCTATATCGTGAATAGTAACTCAGACACCAAAAGATAGAAATTCCACAAAAACATCTTTACGCTTCATGAATAGTACTCGTGAATAGTAACTCGTGAATAGTTACTCATGAATAGTAACTTTCGTGAATAGTAACTCATGAATAGTAACTACATGAATAGTAACTTTCGTGAATAGTAACTCATGAATAGTAACTCATGAATAGTAACCCGACATGAAAAAGTTCCAAATTTGATAAAAACTTGGATCAACATTTCAAAGATATAATGATATTGAAGAAATAATATCATTCTGAAAAAAATAATATCCCTTACCTCGAAAGATCGATTACTTCTAGCTAGAATCTAGGGTATAGTCTTTGAAGGGAACTTGCACCGTCTAGCAATACTCAAAGTATACTCAAAATACTCACAAGAATAAACTCGATAATATAGAGAGAAAACTTGATTTACGGTGTGATTTTCAATTCTAACCTAAGCACCTATTTATAGGAAAATGCTTAGAACACCAAAGCGAAAAATTTAATAAAATAATAATATAATTAAACAAATTCAAGCCCACCTTAGACCAACTGAATTCAGCACATTTGTATCACATGTGGGATTGCAAAAAACGTTTTTCTTAAATAAAACAATTAAAACTTCCAAAATTAATTATTTGAACTTGAGCTTCAATAATTCATAATAAATAGCCCTTTCATCAGAAAATTCGAATCTCGCGTGTTTTTATAGGAAATTCAATTCTCTACAACTTTGCGGAAGAAAGTTTTCCAAATTCCAAATAGAAATCGTAAAAATCCACAAGCGAAGCGATTTTACACAGTATAATCAAATTTCGATCGATAAATGGGGTCCACCAGACATGTTTAACATGTTTTAAACATTTATTGCAACAAAAATACTCTTCCTCCTCGTATACTCATATATCCCACATTCATTGTAAAAATATCACCGTTAATATATTATTAAAATAATATATTTAAATGAATTATTTTATCGAGAAAAAGATAAAATTCCAATTTTCAACAATTGTCACTATAAAATTTTCTCCATCTATATCCACATAAAATCAATATTTTTTCTCATCATATGAATCAATAATTAATTATTCATAAATAATATTACGAGAATCACAATATTGACAACCGGCGCGTTTCAGGAAAGAGGGGCTTTCGATAAAATTTCTTCTTCTTGGCGGCATGATTAGGTGACCAAACCTCTCCTTAGAGCGAAACTTTCTAGACATTGCAAATAATGTTATCTAATAATATTATTCGGATAATATGAATTATTGCTTCGATAATGAAAAATCTTGTGTAATGACAATTATTGAAACAACAAACAATATAAAATATCAACGCAACAATTATTGAATCAATAAAATAAAATATTGAGCGATAATTCACTGTAACCATTATTGAGTAGTGCCTTCTTACGTAAGAATCAATAATTGGTGCAATCTGGTAATCTTATTTGCTTTCAACAACAACGCGTATTAGTGTGTTTTAACCACCGGGTATTCCAACGATAATACTTGGTAACAACTACGCCGTTATTTAAAAAAAACTTATATTTGTCGTTTTCTTCATCCAATCGCTTTCCGTTATGGGGCCCACACATGGCTGCGCCGTCGTACGAATATTCCCCGACAGTACGAATATTCCACGACCAAACGAATATTCCCCGACAACAATGAATATTTTATAACCACTTGCTTATTTTGAAATATTTGTGTATTTAACCCTTAACTATCCACATTAATCAAATCAACCCTTACTATTTCAAAATAATAAATAAAGGAAATTCCTTTTTATTTAAAAAATTTCGGGGTCTTACAATGACCCTCACCGGATTGAGGCGTAGGGTTGTGCAGGATGAGATCACATCCGGCCATGTGATATCCAAGCATTTTTTGACTGACAAATTTGGCTCTAAGGACAGCTATGCTCAGCATTCTTGGGATTTCACCATACCAGAGGACCAGTGGCATTTGGCCAGAGTGGATGCATTCTTGATGTGCATAGTGGCGTATGTGTACATGCCACGATATATGGATGAGCTAGATATCGGTGTTATCATGGCAGTGAGAGCTCTCAGGGAGGGTCATACCATCATTCTGATGATTGTGGTGTTATCATTCTCATGTGGTTTATGTCACACTTGAGACCGATTGGGACCTTCCGCCGATATGAGTACTGTTTTACCCATGATATAGCTATGTCTTACTCCTTTCAGCCATCGGAGTGTATAGACGCTATGTCTTGGTCAATATTCTTGGCGGAGATCAGTGATCCGTTTGGCATTCTGCCATGCACAAGTCTTAGCTCACCCTACAGCTTTATTACTCATGCTCCGGGCATGGACTATCTCCCTCTGGCTGGTTTGAGGGGCATGACTACCTATCACCCACTGGCTGTGATGTCACAGTTTGACTAGTTCCATGACTTCCATCCTTTTGAGGGGGCACTAGGTCAGCGTTTAGTTTCTCGGCATCTATCAGCAGAGGACGGATCCCGGGTGTATGCATGTTGGGATCAGCATGAGATAGCTGCTTTCTCTGTTAGCCATCCAGACTGTTCGCCAGAGCATTCTACATGGATGGAGACAGAGACTTCATCGACCACGGCAGTATCCACAGTGCTTAGTAGTGATTCAGACGATGGAGAGCCCATAGTGGACATTGATTCTCACATTAAGGAGGAGCTGTTTACTGGGTTGTCAGCATCTCCTTTAGATTCTCCCAATACTAGCACTATTGTGATCCAGCATTCAGCACAGTACTTCAAGCAGAGTCTTCATCTGATGACCTTCGAGAGAGATCAGGTTAGATCCTTGATGTTGACTGCTCTTGATGAGAGAGATGCAGCTCTGTTAGAGAGAGACGAGGCATTAACACGTATAGAGGTCGCTGTTGTTGAGCGGGGTGAGGCCAGATCAGCTAGAGATGTCGTGATAGTTGAGAGGGATAGCGCCGTATCTGCCCGGGACGTAGCCGTTACAGATATTACCACCGTGAGATCCCTTACCACTGGCATGATTGCAGAGATGAGCACGTACATTGATGAGCATAGAGTCGCCATACAGATGGTTGTAGATCTGTTGGCTCACGTGGATACCCTTGTATAGGAGACCACATCGTTACCTCCTTCTACTGAGAGGGATTCCATGTTTGTCTTGATAGCTCGCATATACACTAATTTGTAGATGGGCTTGTATTTTCCTGCACAGACTAGCTTAGCCATTTTGTCATGTACAGTTTACATTATGTATATCAAACAGCAATATATATAGCAGGGAAATATATTTTTGATCACTTTCCTTTTAGATATGTCTGGATACTTGTTTGATATTTTGCCTGCTTCTTCAGGGCTTGTGATCTTGATGTATTCTGAATTCCTCCTTGATGGATAAACATTGAGTTGTCTCTGGACAGTTTAGAATTGATCTGTGTGTATCCCTACCATCTTTGGTGTCTTGGGACTGGTTTCTGTAAGGAAATATGGAGAGGAGTGTGGATTTCCTCTCTGAGATTGACCGCACCACAGATGGTCGCCAGTACTCCTATTTAGGAGGAGCCTAGTTAATTCCATCTCTTATGGATTGGTATTGCTCTTTGAGGCACAACCGCAGCTTAGATGGTCGCCAAATCTACTATTTAAAAGGAGTTCGGGTAATTCCATCCCTTTGGTCAGAAGCCGATGAAATGTATTGGATTGAAGTTTGATCCCAGTACCAGATGACAAGTGTTTGTGTTTTGGTAGGGGGTGAGACCGAACCATAAGTCGCCTACGTACTCCTATTGAAGAGGAGATCAGGTCTACGTAGTTCGAACCTGGTGTAAGAGGTTCAACGTTGTATGTGGCAGAAAGGGTGTAGGAATGTTTTTATTTTTTTTTATTTTTGTAATGAGAAGGGTGTAGAAATGTTTTTGTTATTTTTTGTTTTATTGCAACCGGGTTATATAAAATGATTGCCTACGTACTCCCGATTATCTAGGAGATCAGGTCGACGTAGTTCGCCCCTCAGGACGAGTTGAAAAGCTTGATCCCATGTGCAAAACGAGCTGCGGTGAAAAGAAAGTTTAATCCTAAGTTCAAGATAAACTACAGGTGTGAAAAGTTTGATCCCATGTTTGGGGACAAACTACAAACATGAAAGGTTCAATCCCTAATGGGATAACCGAAGTTGTATGAGCGCAGTGAAGCCAAGCTACTGGCTTGAAGAGTATGTTTCCATGAGGGACAAAGTGTGGAAAAGGAGTTGTATGTGATGAAGGATTAGAAACCTGAATGATTGGTTATCTGATGATCCAACACCAGGATGTTTGCTTGATGGTAACTCCAGACATAGTACCGTTTCACGGCATCCGAGTTGATGAGTTGTGGAAATTCATCGTTGTCCATTTCCTGCAATCTGAGAGCACCTCCTATCAATACCTCCTTGACAACAAACGAGCCTTCCCAATTAGGGGCGAATTTTCCCTTGGACTGATCTTGGTTGTCAAGGATCTTCTTTAAAACCAAGTAATGTTGCTTAAACTGCCGTAGTTGGACTTTTCTGTTGTAGGATCTGGCGATCCTTTGTTGATATAACTGACCAAGGAAGATAGCCGTGATTCGCCTTCCGTCTATTAGAGACAATTGGTGATACCTGTCTTGTACCCATCCGTCTTCATCTAGATGAGCGTCTATCAACACTCGTAGGGATTCCATTTCAACTTCTATGGAGAGCACTGCTTCCATCCCATAGGTTAACGCATAGGGGGTTGCCCCAGTGGAAGTGTGCATTAATGTTCTGTAGGCTAACAGAGTAAGAGGTAATAAGTCAGGGCATCCTTTGTGGTTGGCGAACATCTTTTGCATGATCTTCTTGATGTTTTTGTTAGCCGCTTCAACAGCACCATTCATCTTTGGACGGTATATAGATGACGGAATTAAGATGTTTGATGTGGAATTAACTGCATAACTCTTCCATCATTTTGTTGTTGAGGTTCTTAGCATTGTCTAACACAATTACCTCTAGTTGTCCATATCGACAAATAACATTGTTTCTGATGAAAGCAATGATTACTTCTTTGGTAACCCTGGGGAAGGAGGCTGCTTCTATCCACTTGGTGAAGTAGTCGATCATGGTGAATATAAAGCGATGCCCATTACTGGCTTTGGGATCGACGGGTCCTATCACATCCATTCCCCCACATTGAGAAGGGCCAAGGTGAACTCATATTGTGGAGCTCCCTTGGAGGGGCGTGGATAGCATTCCCATGAATTTGGCATTGATAGCACCTCTTGACATGATCATCACAGTCAGTTTTGAGGGTAAGCCAGTAATGTCTTGTTCTAAAGATCTTCTTAACAAGTAAGGGGTCGTTCATGTGTGGGCCACATACTCCACCATGGACCTCATCCATGAGCCTCTGAGCTTGGTCCTGGTCCAGACATCTCAGGAGACCTAGTCCTGCATCTCTTTTGTAGAATGCATCTCCGCTTTGGTAGAATTTCATAGCAAGTCGATGGATCCGCCTTTTCTCAGGCGGGCTCTCCTTAGCGTGTGTAGATCTGTCTCGTATGTACTCCTTGATATACTGATACCAAGGATGCTGGATGGGAAGTAGTTCATCCGATACTTCTCCAACATAGTTCCTATAGGCTGGTGCCTTGTGCAGGGAAAATGTGACGCTTGGCATGTATTCCTTGCCAGGTATGTGACTCAAGGAGGCCAAAGTTGCTAACGCGTCTGCAAAGTCATTCCCATTACGAGGAATGTGTAGAAAGGAGATCTCTTCGAACTCTAAAGCCATCTGTAAAACTTGCCGATGGTAAGGCAGCAAATGTAGTTCTTTGGTTTGATAGATTCCCGTGGATTGTTTGACTACCAACTCTGAATCCCCAAAGACAGTTAACCGCCTGATGCCCATTGAACGGGCAAGTTTTAGCCCCATGATACAGCCTTCATACTCAGCTGTGTTGTTGGTGCTGACAAATTACAATTTAACGACGATGGGATACTACTCCCCCGTACTGGATACTAGAACTGCTCCAGCTCCAGAACCTTCCATATTAACAGCTCCATCGAAATACATTTTCCATGTATGGCATGTATCGTACTAATGGTGTTGCTAAATTTCCATTACCCCTTCATCGGGGAAGTAGGTTTCCAAGGGTTTGAAGTCCTTTGAAGGTGCAGCGGCTAGTTGATCCACAATTCCTTGACCTTGGATAGACTTTTGAGTCACGTAGACTATGTCAAATTGTTGTAGGATCAACTGCCATTTGGACAGCAAGCAATTTAACATGGGTTTATTGAACACGTACTTGAGAGGATCCATGTGGGATATGAGATGGGTTGTGTGACCATGGAGGTAATGTTGTAACCTCATGGAAGCCCATGCTAAAGCACAACAAGTCTTCTCAATTAGAGTGTATTTGTGTTCACTGCTGCTGAATCTTTTGCTGAGGTAGTAGATAACTCATTCTTGGCCTTTATCGTCTTTATGTCCCGGCATGCAGCCCATGACATTGTCACTTATAGACAGGTACATGAATAGGGGAACATCGTCCCTGGGTAGTACCAAAACGGTAGCTTTGACTAGCTGCTCTTTGATTGTAAGGAAGGCCTTCTGGCACTCGTCATTCCATTTCATGGAGGAGTTCTTCCTTAACAGCTTGAAGATGGGCTCACAGGTTGCTGTGAGTTATGAAATAAACCTGCTAATGAAGTTGATTCTTTCTAAAAATCCTCGTATTTCCTTCTCTTTCTGAGGAATGGTCATTTCTGTGGTGGCCT
The DNA here is from genome assembly GCA_020205615.1 of Panax quinquefolius. Taxonomy (NCBI): domain Eukaryota; kingdom Viridiplantae; phylum Streptophyta; class Magnoliopsida; order Apiales; family Araliaceae; genus Panax; species Panax quinquefolius. Next base: position 26,358,270 of record CM035167.1, read on the forward strand.
AGATTTTGGTAGGATCCAGCTCAATCCCTTTGTGGCTGACTAGGAATCCTAGCAACTGGCATGATTTAACGCCAAAGGCACACTTGACTAGATTCAACTACAAGTTGTACTTATGCAACATGTTGAAGAGCTTTCTGAGACGGTCTAAATGGTCTTCTTCCCTTCGGGACTTGACAATGATGTAATCCACGTAGATCTCTATCTCTTTGTGCATTAGGTCGTGGAAAAGAGCCATCATAGCTCGTTGATAGGTGGCTCTGGCATTGATGAGGGTGAATGACAACCGTCTATAACAAAAGGTTCCCCAAGGCATGATGAAAGTAGTTTTCTCACGATCCTCCTCAGCAACCATGATTTGATGATACCCCGTGAAGCAATCCGCAAAGGAGTACATGCCGTATTGAGCAGTATTGTCAATGAGAATGTGGATAAATGGCACGGGAAAGCTATCTTTAAGGAAAGTTGTGTTCAGATCCTGGTAATCTACGCAAACTCGCACCTTTCCTCCAAGTTTAGGTACGGGAACTATGTTGGATATCCATTCACGATATGTGGACACCATGATAATGCCAGCTTGAAATTGTTTCACTGTTTCTTCTTTCACCTTTAAACTCCACTCAGGTTTCAATCGCCTAAGCTTTTGCTTAACTGGCTTGAATCCCTCTTTAATGGGAAGGCGATGAAGAACAATGTCATTGGACAAACCCACCATCTCTTCATGAGACCATGCAAACACATCCTGAAATTGGGTTAGTAGCATAACAATGTCATTCCTCTAGTTTAGAGTAAGGTCTGAACCAATCTGGATTAACTTAGGGATTTCTAAGGTTCTGAGATTGAAGGAAGTGGTTTGATCAAGGTTGGGTTTAGGTTTGTCTTCGACCCATTCTTTGATCTCTGGAGGCACCTCAATGTCCTCTTGTATTTCCATCAAGGCTGAATCCAACTTTTCATCAAAGTTACAATCCTTGTGGAGAAGAGGCATCTTATCAGCAAATACATGCATATCTAAGTTCAGAGTCCTGAAACAAAATATTCTTTCACTTAGTATATATGAAATTGTTTAATCATACAAAGTATTAGCATGTACTGACAAAATAACTGCTAATATTGTATAGAAAAGTAAGCAGTTATGATATCTACAGGGTAGAAAGAGTTCCTGCCTGTTTTACCCTCGTCGACTAATGGAAGGAGTGTTGCTCCAATTGTCGAGGGCAAAGTCCTGGTGGACTGCAGTGATGGAGGGGTTGTCATCGTCCTCCTTTTCTCGAATGATGACTAGTACGTTTGGGAAATCATCGTTTGGGGTGTATCTATTTGTAAGTTCTTCATGGACAATGATGTGTATGCCTGACATCATTTTAACGATGTCTTGTTTAATTCTTTGTTCTTCTTCTTCCACTTTGGGATCTGGAACAAAGACTTCCTTCTCCTTTATCGGTATCAGCTTGGGAAATAACATAGCCATTACGTTGGCTGGCACCTTTACTGGAGATTTTGCGGACTCATGATCCTCAGGTGAAGATAATCGACATGTGGCTAAAGATGAAGGAATCTGATGATGCTTATGAGGATTCCTATGACTGGAACTGGCAGAATAGCCTAGTCCGGCTGTCCCGATTTGACTGGACACTTGAATTGGGTGCTTAATACCCTGATGATCTTTACCAACCCTCGTCCAGGCTAATGACCCAAAGACATCATTTCTTGAGTAGCTGCCATCACTTTGGCAGAAATCTTGGGTACGAGAAATGGCGTTCCAATAGCATGGTATTGAGTGTTGCTCACTTCCAGGGCATGAAAACTGACCGGCTCAACTTATGAATTTAAACTGATGAGTGGTATGTCACTTGATTTAGGACATTCCGGTTCAGCATTAATTGTGACTAGGTTGTCATTAATGATATATATTAGTTGCTGATGAAGAGTGGAGGGGACGGCCCCAGCTGTGACAACCCGAGAATTTACAAAAATTTTAAAATTTTAATTAATTGATTTAAGGTTCAATATTTGAACCTAGACAGAAAATAAGTGTATGCGTTTGATATTTTTAAGAAGGAATTTTGAGGATTTCAAAATTCTAGGAAGGATTTAAGTGAATTATTCAGGATTAAGTGTATACGTGAATATTTTTTGTGAATATGGTTATGTATGTGTATAGAATGTGGTTAAGGGCCAGGTTGACCAGATAAACGATATCTGTAACAAACCCTAAGTATATATTAAGAACATCAACGTTCGTTTAGAAAATTCTTACTGTAGACACTCGAAAATTTCTGTACACCTGTCACTAACATTGCAGGAGGACATATTCGCCTTTTAAGAGGGAACCCTGAAAGACAATCAATATCCATACCGGATACTACCGGAAGTTCAGCATCAATCCCAGAGCACACTCTGGGAGTAACAATTCCAACCTCGGAGATGACCCCGAGGAGTGCAGATCCAATACCGGAACACACATCGGAGAAGACCGATTAATCTCAGAGATAACCCCGAGGTATCCAGTCTCAGTCCCAAACATGGGAATAGCGACCAACCTTGGTGATAACCCCAAGGAATGCAGTTTCGGCGATAACCCCGGAAATGCTTGTTTCAAATGCGACTAGCTTCAATCTCGGCGCTCACAACGAGATACTCTGTACCAACACGGAGATAACACCGGGAGGACAAGCCCACCTCAAAGATGATAATGAGGACCTTCGACAAATCAAAGATCCCAATCTCGGTGAAGCCATGAGCAACGCCTCGCTTTATCATTAAATCAAGATAACATCATTGGTGAGGGCAACATCGTCATCTAGCCAACGCAATGCCATGCCACGTCGTCTTAACATCTCTACGCAACGATGTCCCACAAGACTAACCTATCCCAAGTGACTATTGTGCGGGGTAACGGATAGAATTTGAAGCTTGAAGACCGGAGGGCATCGTCCCATCTTCAATGACTTCGTACAAACTCTAATCCCATGCAATTGTACAACTCTCGACAACGACAGTCCGAAATAGGTCCTGTATACCTCAAACGAATGCCCAGATTGCACTTCTGAAAGTTCGAGTGGACATTATAGTGCCCGAGTGCACGTACTACGAGATGACCCGACTCGAGAAACCTGGGCCCACCCGGGTTGCATATGGTATACCTGCGGCTCTGCCGCATGTACACCTGGGGCTATATCATCTATAAATAGAGGGCTTGGGGTGCCCATTTTGCAAGAGAAAACGGCGAGGAAGCCCTGACCAATTTGCTCTGCACTCACCCCATACAGTGTACTTTCTCATTTTAAACATCTGTGAGCTCAAATATATATTCTTTTGTACCTACAAAAGCTAGTGTTTACCCACTTTAAAGATATAGAAGTCTTCTTTGGTAGTCAACTGTAAGCCTTCTCACACACTTTAGAGTCTTTCTCTTCATCTCTGCACACACCCTTCTTCACATTGAGAGTCGTGTTGTTCGCATTTGCCCGGACTTCGGTCTGTGGTTTTATTTTAGTTTGTATATACATATTATATATATATATATATATATATATATATTTGTATATATGGACTAATATTATCAAGTTATGCCTCGATTGAGCCTAGACTTTGGTCTGGAGCGTTTATTTGCTTTTCTATATTTATATATTTATATATATAAACTGTGTGTCGAACTTTGTTTGATGAGCCTAGACTTCGGTCTAGAGCGTTAACTGCTTTAATATATATATATATATATATATATATATATATATATATATATATATGAACTGTGTGTCGAACTTTGTTCGATGAGCCTAGACTTCGGTCTGGTGCGTTTACTGCTTTAATATATATATACTTATATATATTAACTGTGTGTCGGAATTTGTTCGATGAGCCTGGATTTTACATCCGGTGCGTTTACTCTGCTTTTATATATATATATATAATTATATATATGAACTGTTGTCGAACTCTATTCGATGAGTCTGGATTTTACATCCTGTGCGTTTATCGCTATATATATATATATATATATATATATATATATATTTCGTCCCACCTGGAGTTCATTTCGTGGTGGTTGATCACGTTTACCGCTTTCTTTACATTTCGTCCTGCCTAAAGTTTACTTCGTGGCAGTTGATTGCTTTGTACAGCTTTATTTACATTTCGTCCCGCCTGGAGTTTCCTTCGTGGCAGTTGACCGTATTTACATCTTTATTTATGTTTTGTCCCGCCTGGAGTTTCCTCCGTGGCGGTTGATAGCTTTTACAGCTTTATTTATATTTCTGATCCCCGTGGAGGTGCTTCATGGTTCGTGATCATGTCTATATATATTTATTTATAGCTTTTATATATATACCTGCTTACTGCTTTCATACAAATTGCGGTATCATGTGCGCCTAGGAATCATGTGATCACATATTCAACTTATTGGATCTAGATTCGGTTCCCGTGATGGACATTTTCAGCTGTAAGTAACTTGTAAATTATTCTGTGGTGTGTTAATTTCCTTAGATGGTTTCCATACCCACGAGGAAGTCGACATTATTTTCCTACGGATTCCTCGCATCTGTAAAATAAAAATCAATCAAGTCGAGCAATTAATAAAATGGGAGTGTAAAAGGTCTAACTTACTATTGAGCATCAAGGTTTGAAAAACCTCTTTTATAAAACATCACTGCCATATCTTTCTTAAAATTAAATTTTTACATAAATTCAAACCCTGTGTATATAGGTGCGAACGAGGCCTCGTACTACTTCCAAATAACAGCACATTGATCCACACACACACACATTCAGATAATAGTTTCTTGAAGAGAGGCGGTCACCATGGTAACACGGATGTCGGGGGGTGCCTAACACCTTCCCTCCGCATAACCAAGTCCCCGGACCCTAATGAATCTCAGTTTCACCGACCCGTTTAGCAATGTCACATCACTGGGTCAATGTGCAAACCTTTACTCGGTTGTGTTGGTACAACCATTTAAAAAACCAACTGGCGACTCTTAACAGTCCCATCGTCGACATTGTACATGTCGGACCTTTTTCACTTGTTTTTTCAAACAAACCTCACTTAAAATGAGAACACCAAAGAACAAGTAATGGAAATGGACAATTAAAAATCCTGACGTCGACAGGTGGCGACTTTGCTGGGGACACCAGTAAGAGGACTTAAGCCGCTATTACAATTTTTTCAAAAACTGTTATCTGCTTGTGTGTGGATGTTGCATTTACATTTATGATGAATGTGTACGAATGCATTTCCTTATTACACTTAGTGCCTCGCACTATAGCTGCTTGTGATATTAGTGCTTCGCACATGTCATCATTTCCATACGGTGAGACGCGATGTATGTGAATGTATGTTGTGTGGTCCCTCCGTCAGGAGGCTATCCCGTCGGTGTTTGATTACTGGACTCGTGAGAAGACAAATTCTCCGAGGCTCAGGAAAGGCACAACCCAAATTCGCTCCAGTTGAAAGACCGAATTAACTTCCCGTCAGTAGATTGCGATGATTTGGGAACCTTCATGTCAAAAAGCCGTGAGAGTAACCTAAGATAGGTCAGCCTCTGATAAACCCAAAACGGAGGAAAGTCTCTTCATGCTCTCATTTCAATTACTTGTAAACACAATTACTTGTAATTTCATTCCATATATATCTCCATGTAATGAGAAATATGAAGAAATGTGTACACATACATATTTTAATTAGCATGCTACCAAATAGCTGACATCCATTTTGCAGGATAAAATTCCTAAAATGGACACATCACATAACATGTTATTATACACATTCCCTAAAGACTAAACTTTGCAAGTCTTTCGCAGGGAATCAATCGGACTTACTACTCGGTCAAAGTCCAAAAAGGCAACATGCCTACAGTCAATCATGTCGTCATCCGACCAGACTAAACTTAATCCATTTTTTCGCAAAGAATTCGACGGATTAAGCAAACAAATTACAGATTTGGTTGTTCTACTCAAAGAACTACATCAATCCAATCAGGGTCCAAAAATACTCGTATATGCTGAATCCTCCACACAAGGGGGGAACCCAGTCATTATAATACACGAACTACGGTTGATATCGACCAACAAAACTCATGATCTCGCCCATCCCACTCGGAGATCCGGATAATCGGTGACATCAAAAAGAAAGTCCTCCAAATGGAAGAGACCCTTCGTGCTATCAAAGGAATTGGAACACACAGGAGTGTTTCATATGCTGATCTTTGCATTTTTCCTGGTGTTCATTATCCAGAAAAGTTTAAAACTCCTGACTTCGAAAAATATGACGGGTTAGGAGATCCTTTACACATTTAAAGGTGTTTATTGGAGAACTTGGATCTTATGCAGAGGATGAAAACCTCAGAATGCAATTGTTCCAGAAAAGTCTAACTGGAGAAGCCCGTTCGTGGTACACAAGATTAGACAATTCAAAGATCCATAGTTGGGAAGAGCTCGAACATGTTTTCCTCACACAATACAGCTTTCAGTCTCAGAAGGCTCCTAATCGGTATCAAATTACCAAGATCAAGAAATAGTTTAACAAGTCTTTCAGAGAGTATGCTCAAAGGTGGAGACGTCTGGCTGCCCAAGTTAGTCCTTCCATGAAAGAATCAGAAATGGTTGTAGACACTCGAAATTTTATGTACTACTATTACTGACATTGCAGGAGGACAGATTCGTCTTTTAAGAGAGAACCCTGAAAGACAATCCAAATCCATCTGGGATACTACCGAAGTTCAACATCAAACCCCAGATCGTAATGCAGAGTAACGATTTCAACCTCGAGATGTAACCCCGAGGCCTGCCAGATATACAATCTGGCACCACTTAGAAGAAGACAGATTAATCTTGGAGATAACCCCGAGGTATCCAGTCTCAGTCCCAACCATGGGAATAGCCACCAACCTTGGCGATAAACCCAAGGAATGCATTTTCGGCGATAACCCAGGAAATGCTTGTTTCAAATGCGACCAGCTTCAATCTCAGCGCTCACAACGAGATACACTGCACCAACCCGACAATAACATCGGGAAGACAGGCACACCTCAAAGATGACAATGAGGACCTTCAACAATTGCAGCAGTCCAATCTCAGCGAAGTCTGAGCAACATCTACTTTATCAGCCCAATCCGGCGATAACACCGGTGAGGGGCAACATCGTCATCTCGTCAAACACGATGCCACATCACGTCTCTATGCAACGATGTCCCACAAGGCTAACCAATCCCGAGTGACTATTGTGCGGGGTAACGAATGAAAGTTGAAGCTTGAAGACCGGAGGGCATCGTCCCATCTTCAATGACTTCATACAAACTCTAATCCCATGCCATCGTCTGACTCTCGACAACGGCGGTCAAAATAGGTCCCAGATACCTCAAACGGATGCGGATTGCACTTCGAAAATCCAGTGGACATTACGATTGCTTCGAGTGCACGTGCTTGAGATGACCCGGCCCGACAAACTGGGGCCAACCCGGGTTACCTCTACAGTACACACTACTGTGGCTCGGTAGCAGTACACTCTTGACTAAAATGCCTACAAATAGAGGGCTTGGGGTGTTGATTTTCTAAGGAAAAAAGACGGGGAAACCCTGCATAATTAAACACTTGTGAGTTCATATATAGCCTCTTTTGTACCCTCAAAGCCGGTGTTTACCCACTATAAAGATATAGAAGCCTTTTTTAGCGATCAATTTGTAAGCCTTCTCACACACTTTAGAGTCTTTCTCTTCATCTTTGCACACCCCTCTACTGCGTTGAGAGTCGTGTTGCTTGCTATTACTGAACTTGATCCGTGGTTTCATTCCGATCTATATATATATATATATATATATATATATATAAATATTGACTAACATTATCGAGTTATGCCTCGATTGAGCCTGAACTTGATGCCGGAGCGTTTTAGTTGCTTTTTCTATATATATACATTTATATATATAAAGCGTGTGTCGAACTTTGTTCGATAAGCCTGAACTTGATGCAGGAGCGCGTTCTTTGCTTTAATATATATATATATATATATATTAAATGTGTGTCGAACTCGTCCATCAAGAGATTGGATTTCATATCCTATTACATTTATTAAACTTTTATATATATATATTTGTACTTATATATATGAATCGTGGTCGAACTACATTCGATGAGCACAGATTTTACATCCTAATGCGTTTAATGCTTATATATATATATATATTTATATACATATATATATATATATATATATATATATTTTTTCGTCCTGCCTGGAGTTTCCTTCATGGCAGTTGACCGCATTTACAGCTTTATTTACGTTTCATCCCCCCTGGAGTTTCCTCCGTGGCGGTTGATAGCTTTTAACAGCTTTATTTACATTTCTGATCCCACATGGAGGTGCTTAGTGGTTGGTGATCCTGTCTATATATATATATATATTTTACAGCTTTTATATATATATACCTGCTTACTGCTTTCATACAAATTGCAGCATTTTGTGCGCCTAGGAATCATGTGATCACAGATTCATCCCATTGGATCTAGATTCGGTTCCTCAGATGGTTTCCATACCCACGAGGAAGTCGGCATTATTTGTGTACATTATTTTTATAGGGATGCCTCGCATCCGTCAAATAAAATCAATCAAGCCGACCACTTAATAAAAATGGGAGTGTAAAAGGTCTCAATTCCTATTGAGCATCAGGGTTTGTAAAACCTCTTTCACAAAACATCACTGCCATATCTTGCTAAAAACTAAATTTTTACATAAATTCAAACCCTATGTATATAGGTTCGAACGAGGCCTCACACAACTTCCATATAATAGCACATTGACCCACACATACACACACTTAGATAATAGTTTCTTGAAAAGAGGCGGTCATCGTGATAACACGGATGTCGGGGGGTACCTAACAACTTCCCCCCGTATAACCAAGTCCCCGGACCCTAAACGAATCTCGGTTTCACCGACCCGTATATCAGTGTCATATTACTGGGTCAATGTGCAAACCTTTTCTCAGTTGTGTTGGCACAAAAATTTAAAAAACCAACTGGCGACTCTTAACAGTCCCATCGTCGACATTATACATGTCGAACCTTTTTCACTTGTTTTTTCAAACAAATCTCACCTAAAATGAGAACACCAAAGAACAAGTAACGGAAAGGGACACCCAAAAATCCCGGCGTCGGCGACGGTGGCGACTCTGCTGGGACTCAGTGGAAGGACTTAAGTCGCTACTACAATCTTTTCAAAACTGTTATCTGCTTATGTGTGGATGTTGCATTTATATTTGATGAATGTGTACGAATGCATTTCCTTATTTCACTTAGTGCTTCGCACCATAACTACTTGTCATGCTAGTGCTTCGAACCATAACTGCTTGTGATATTAGTGCTTCGCACCATATCTGCTTGTGATATTAGTGCTTCGCACATGTCATCATTTTTCATATGGTGAGACGCGATGTATGTGAATGTATGTTGTGTGGTCCCTCCACCAGGAGGCTATCCCGTCGGTGTTTGATTACTGGACTCGTGAGAAGACTAATTCTCCGAGGCTCAGGAAAGGCACCACCCAAATTCGCTCCAGTTGAAAGATCGGATTAACTTCCCGTCAAGTAGATTGCGATAATTTGGGAACCTTCATGCCAAAAAGCCGCGAGAGTAACCTAAGATAGGTCAGCCTCTGATAAACCCAAAGTTGAGGAAAGTCTCTTCATGCTCTCATTTCAATTACTTATAAACACAAATTACTTGTAAATTCATTCCATATCTATCTCCATGTAATGAGAAATATGAAGAAATGTGTACATATTAACATGATACAAACAACTGACATCCGTTATGCAGGATCAAATTCCTAAAATGGACACATCATATAGCATGTTATTGTATACATTCCCTAAAGACTAAACTATGCCAGTTTTTCGCAGGGAATCAATCGGACCTACTACCCGTTCAAAGTCCAAAAAGGCAATAGGCCTACAGTCAATCATGTCGTCATCCGACCAGACTAAACTTAATCCAATTTCTCGTTAAGAATTCGACGGATTAAGTAAATAAATTACAGATTTGGCTGTTCTACTCAAAGATTTACACCAGTCTACACAGGGTCAGAAAATACTCGTACATACTGAATCCTCTACACAAGGAGGAATCCAGGTCATTACCATACCTGGACCATAGTTGGATACCACCAACAAAACTCTTGATGCTGCCCATCCCACTGGAGATCCAGACACTAGTGACATGAAAAAGAAAGTCCTCCAAATGGAAGAGACCCTTCGCGCTATCAAAGGAATTGGAACACACGGGAGTTTTTCATATGCTGATCTGTGTATTTTTCCTGGTGTTCATTACCTAGAAAAATTTAAAACTCCTGACTTTGAAAAATAGGACGGGTTAGGAGATCCTTACACACATTTAAAAGTTTTTATTGGAGAACATGGATCCTATGCAGAGGATGAAAAACTTCGAGAATCACGATTGTTCCAAAAAAAGGCTAACTGGAGAAGCCTGGATTAAGTGGTACACAAGATTAGACAACTCAAAATCCATAGTTGGGAAGAGCTAGCACATGCCTTCCTCACTCAATCGATTTTCAAACTCGATGGCTCTGATCGGTATACCAAGATCAAGAAGCGACTAACGAATCTTTCGAGAGTATGCTCGGAGGTGGAGGCGCTCGGTTGCCCAAGTTAGTCCTTGATGACGAGAATCGAAAATGGTCATGACTTTCATAGACATACAAGAAGCTCACTTCTATGAGAAAGTTTTAGCCGGCATCGGCAAACCATTTTTTGAAATGGTCAAGCATGGGGAGATGGCTGAGATGGGATTGAAGTCATGAAAGATTCAAGACCTAGCTGCACTCAAAGCTGTTGCGGATCACATCCAATCTGGAAATTATGGGAACAACCCCTGGAGGGTCCATAAAAAGAAAGAGGAAGATGTTTCCCTGATACTGCAGTGGCAAAAAGGCAATCAAACATGCCTATTCAAAGGAGAAATTACACTCCCTTTCTAGCACAATCTACAAACCCTCCAACACCAAAAGGTGGAGAAGTCAAACGCCCACGAGTGTTTACACCCTTAGGGGATACACTCGAGAACATTCTTAATCTTCTGACAACACAAAAGAAAATTATGCATCTTCTCCCACCAAACCCATTTATAATGGGCCGGGGTTTCAATCTCTGCTAGGAAAGGCGCTTATCATCTTGGGGTCACCTGGACATGATACTCAGGATTGCTGGGCCTTGAAACACAAGATCCAGGACCTAATAGACAACGGAGAGATCGTAGTCACCAAACCCGATCAGCCTCATGTTCAAGATAACCCTCTTCCTCAACACAAAGAAGAAGAGGTCAACATGATTAATTGGAGCAATGGACAGAGTTCCAAATTCAGCTGTGATTCCTCCCAGACCATCAAAGACGGTGATGACAGATGGGACTATGCCAAGTTCCATTTCACAATGGAACGAAAGATCAAAGCTATCTACAAACAAATTGAACAATTGGCGGAACTGGTGACTTATCAGCATCAAGTGACTCGCCAGTTAATCAGCCAGGAGCATGCCAGTCTCCTACCTTTTATCATGAATATTCCCTCGTCATTTTCTGAAAATGAAATGCTGGAAGACAAAGTGACAAAGAGAGCAAATGCCAAAGCCTGTCGGGATTTCGTCAATAAAAGGGAATTCACCTATCTGGGCCAACCTATGGAGGAAATCCTTCATATGTTAATCAATGAAGGAAGGATCAGTTCCCTTCTACCCCCAATCAACCCCCGTTCGGGATGGTACAACTCTGATGGAGTATGTCAATATCACTCCCGATCTCATGGTCACAAGACGAAGAATGATGGGCACTCCGCCACCTTATTAAAAATCTAATCGACAGTGGTGTCCTGCGCCTAGCAAACGACGACACTGTGTTACGTGCAAATGAGAATGCAGGCCCTACCAAGTGGAAAAGTGTGGTAGCAGTCATATCCACTAAAACTGATGGGATTAATACCTTACTCACAACGCCAACAATTCAACTAAAGGGAGGAAACAATCCTTTGAAAGTAGCCGCTCCCGAGCCAATTAATTTGCCATGCAGAGCACAATATCCTCTTGTTAGCTTGCGCAAGGTTCCATGGAATTATGTAGAAGGTGAAGGATCCACCTCGCATACAACTGCTGCAGTGTTGAAGGAAAATCCACTGTATCTCCCCCATCGGGTGATGAATTCTACCACCAAATCAAAGGGGAAAATACCCATAGAGAAGATTGAAAAATTCCTCCGCGCTATGGGTCATAATGAAGCTACGGTGGTTTTAAGCTTGAAAGAAGCTCCACAACAAATATCAATTTTGGACTTGGTCCTAACTTCCAAGAATCACCAGAAGGTCTTGTTAAGGGTTTTGGAAGAAGCCTATCTCCCGACATCAGTGGATACGGAAAAGTTTCAACATATGGTTGATCACATTTTCAACAACAATGTGATATCCTTCACTGATGATGACATACCGCCCGAAGGGACCGGTCATTTCAAACCGTTACACATTGCGGTCTTGTCCTCCGGATATATGGTAGCTGGAGTCTTAATAGATGGAGGTTCCTCTCTGAATATCTGCCCATACGCTACCTTGGTGAAGATGAATATCAATCTCAATGAAATCGAGATGTAGCCATACTATCATCAAAGCTTTTGATGGAGCCCGCTGTAACTCGGTCGGAGTAATTGAGCTGCCAATCGAAATTGGTCCTCACACATTCTGTGTATCTTTCCATGTACTCAAGATAGACTCGGGATACAACCTGCTCTTGGGATGACCATGGATTCACATGGTAGGGGCAGTCCCCTCCACTCTTCATCAACAATTGAAATACATCATCAACAATAGCTTTGTCAGTCGCGATCGGCCGAACAGGAGATTCCTCAAAGACGGGGACATCTTTGTTCATCAATGCCAATGTAGATGTAGAACCAGTCAGTTTTCATGCTTTGGAAATAAGCAACACCCAATACCATGCTATTGGAGCACCATTGCCCGAACCGAAGATTTCTGCCGAGGTGATGTCAGCCACTCAAGAAATGATGTCATTAGGTCATAAGTTGGGACAAGGGTTGGGTAAAGATTGCCAGGGTATCAAGTACCCCATTCGATTAACCAAGCAAGCTGGAACCGCTGGACTAGGCTATTCTGCCAGCTCTAGTCACAAGAATCCTTATAAGCATCAGCAGATTCCTTCAGCTTCAACCATGTGGCGTTAAGCTTTGCCTTCAAAATTCGAGTCCGCACAACCTCCCGTAAAGGTGCCAGCCAATGTAATGGCTATGTTATGTCCCAAGCCGGTACCCGTGAAGGGGAAAAAAGTCTTTGTTCTAAATCCCGCAGTGGAAGAAGAGGAACGAAGAATCAAACAAGACGTCACACGGATGATGTCTGGTATACGCATCATCGTTCATGATGAACATACCAACAGATACACCCCAGACGATGATTGCCCAGATGTAATGGCCATCATTCGGGACAGGGAGGATGATGACAATCCCTCCATCACTGCGGTCCACCCAGACTTTTCTCTTGCCAATTGGAACAACATTCCTTGCATTGGTCGTCAAGGGTAAAGCGGGCTGAAACTCTTTCTGCCCTGTAGATATAATAACTGCTTATTTTTCTGTACAGTATTAGTAGTTTATTTTGCCAGTATATGCTAACACTGTATATGATCAAACACGTTTCATATATATACTAAGTGAAAGCATATTTTGTTTCAGGACTCTGAATTTAAATGTGCCTGTACTTGCTGATACGGTGCCTCTTCTACACAGGGATTGTACCTTTGATGTAGAGATGAATTCAGCCTTGATGGATATCTGAGGATGACATTGAGGTGCCTCGAAAATTCGAGAATGGGTCAAAGACAAACCCAAACCCAAACTTGATCAAACCACTTCTTTCAATCTCGGAACCTTAAACAGCCCTAAGTTAATCCAGATTGGTTCAGACCGTACCCCAAACCAACGAAATGATATGGTTACCTTATTAACCCAATTCTAGGATGTGTTTGCATGGTCTCATGAAGACATGGTGGGTTTATCCACTGACATTGTCCTTCATCGCCTTCCTATTAAAGAGGGGTTTAAGCTAGTCAAGCAAAAACTCAGGCGACTGAAACCTAAGTGGAGTTTAAAGGTGAAGGAAAAAATTGTTAAACAATTTCAAGCTGGCATCATAATGGTGTCTACATATCCTGAGTGGATATCCAACATTGTACCCGTGCCTAAACCTGGAGGGAAAGTGCGAGTTTGCGTGGATTACTGGGACTTGAACAAAGCACCTTAAAAAGATAGCTTTCCGTGCCATTTATCCACATTCTCATTGACAATCTTTACATTGATCGACATGTACTCCTTTCTTTGATTGCTGCGAGGTAGCATCGGATCATGGTTGCTTAGAGGATGATCATGAGAAAAGCGCTTTCATCACTCCTTGGGAACTTTTTGCTATAGGCGGTTGTCATTCGGCCTCGTCGATCGGAGCTACCAATCAACGAGCTATGATGGCTCTTTTCCACGACTTAATGCATAAAGAGATCGAGATCTATGTGGATGACATCATTATCAAGTCCCGGAAGGAGGATGACCATATAGACCATCTTAAAAGTTGTTCAACGGAGTTGCGTAAAATACAACTTGAAGTTGAATCCATTAAGTGCGCCTTTGGCGTTAAATCGAAGCAAGTTGCTAGGATTTCTAGTCGACCACAAAGGGATAGAAATTGGATCCCCGCCAAAATCCAAGCCATCATTTGAAATGCCCATTCCTCGGAGACGGAGAAGGAAATACGGGGATTTTGGGAAGAATCAACTTCATTAGCGGGTTTATCTCCCAACTCACGTGACTTTTGAGTCGATCTTCAAATTATTAAGGAAGAACTCCTCCATGAAATGGAATGACGAGTGTCAGAAGGCCTTCCTTACAATCAAGAAATAGCTAGTCAAAGCTTCAGTTTTGGTGCCACCCAGGGATGATGTTCCCCTGTTTATGTACTTGTCTATAAGTAACAATGCCATGGGCTGCATGCTGGGACAAAAGGACGATAGAGGCCAAGAATGAGCTATCTATTACCTCAGCAAAAGTTTCAACAACAGTGAACACAAGTACACTCTGATCGAAAAGACGTGTTGTGCTTTAGCATGGGCTTCCATAAGGATACAACATTACCTCCATGGTCACACAACCCATCTTATATCCCGCGTGGATCCTCTCAAGTACGTGTTCAACAAACCCATGTTAAATTCTCAGTTGTCCAGATGGCAGTTGATCCTACAACAATTTGACATCGAATATGTGACTCAAAAGTCCATCAAGGGTCAAGGAATCGCGGATCAACTGGCGCCGCACCTTCGAGGATTTCAAACCCTTGAAACATATTTCCACGATGAAGGAGTAATGACGGTCAAAGAACACCATCGATGCGATCTGCGCCAATCATGGAAGATGTATTTTGATGGAGCTATTAATATGGAAGGTTCTGGAGCTGGAAAAGTTCTAGTATCTGGTACGGGGGAGTAGTATCCGTTCTTGCCGTCAAATTCTGATTTAAGCGGCACCAACAATACGACGTAGTATGAAGGTTGTCTCATGGGGCTAAAACTTACCCATTCAATGGGCATCGAGTGATTAATCATCTTTTGGAGATTCGAGTTGGTAATCGAACAATCCACCGGAATCTATCAAACTAAGGAACTACATTTACTGCCTTACCATCGGCAGGTTTTGAAGATGGCTTTGGAGTTCGAAGAAATCCCTTTCTACACATTCCTTGTAATAGGAATGACTTTGCGGACGCATTAACAACTTTGGCCTCCTTGATTCGCCAAATCGAATGAAGGAACACTTTCATGAAAGCATCACAATTTCCCTGCATAAGGCCCCAGCCTATGGTAATTACGTTGGAGAAGTATCGGATGAGCTACCTCCCATCCATCATCCTTGGTATCAGCATATCAAGGAATATATATGAGATGGATCTACACTCGCTGAGGCGAGCCCGACTGAGAAAAGGCGGATCCATCGACTTGCTATGAAATTCTATCTGAGTGGAGATACGCTCTACAAAAGAGATGCAGGATTAGGTCTCCTCAGATGTTTAGACAAAGATCAAGCCCAGAGGCTTATGGATGAAATCCATGGTGTAGTCGGTGGCCCCCACATGAGTGGCTCCCTCCTTGTCAAGAATGTCCTCAGGACGGGACATTACTGGCTATCCCTCAAAGCTGATTGCAACGACCATGTCAAAAGATGCTATCAGTGCCAAATTCATGGGAATGCTATCCACGCCCCTCCAAGGGAGCTCCACAATATGAGTTCACCTTGGCCCTTCTCAATGTGGGGGAATGGATGTGATAGGACCCGTCGATCCCAAAGCCAGTAATGGGCATTGCTTTATATTCACCATGATCGACTACTTCACCAAGTGGGTAGAAGCAGCCTCCTTCCCCAGGGTCACTAAAGAAGTCATCATTGCTTTCATCAGAAACAATGTCATTTGTCTATATGGACAACCAGAGGTGATTGTGTCAGACAATGCCAAAAACCTCAAAAACAAAATGATGTAGGAATTATGCAGTAAATTCCACATCAAACATCTTAACTCTATCATCTATCGTCCGAAGATGAACGGTGTTGTTGAAGCGGCTAACAAAAATATCAAGAAGATTATGCACAAGATGTCCGCCAACCACAAAGATTGGCCTGACCTATTGCCTCTGACTCTGTTAGCCTACAGAACCTCAATGCGCACTTCAACTGGGGCAACCCCCTACGCTTTAACCTATGGGATGGAAGCAGTGCTCCCCATAGAAGTTGAGATGGAATCCCTCAGAGTGTTGATTGACGCTCAGATGGATGAAGACCAATGGGTACAAGACAGGTATCACCAATTGTCTCTAATAGACGAACGGCGAACCGCGGCTATCTTCCATGGTCAGTTATATCAGCAAAGGATTGCCAGTTCCTACAATAAAAAAGTCTGGCTACGGCAGTTGAAACAACATGACTTGGTTTTGAAGAAGATTCTTGACAACCAAGATCAGGCTAAAGGAAAATTTGCTCCTAACTGGGAGGGCCCATTTATTGTCAAGGAAGTATTGACAGGAGGTGCTCTCAGATTGCAAGAAATGGACGGCGATGAATTTCCGCAACTCATCAACTTAGACACCGTGAAACGGTATTATGTCTGAAGTAACCAGCAAACACCCTGGTGCATTATCATCAATTCACCAGTCATTCCGGTTCTTTAACCCTTTATCACCTACAACTTATCTACACTTTGCCCCTCAGGGAAACGTACTCTTCAAGCCAGCAGCCTGGCTTTTTCCTTTGCGCTCATACAATTCAGGTCATCCCATCGTGGATTGAACTTCTTACGTTTGTAGTTTGGCTACCCTTACCTGGGATCAAACGTCTCGTACCTACAGTTTATCCTCAACCTAGAATTAAACTTTCTCCTCCCCGCTTCGACACGCACATGGGATTACGCTTTTCATCTCATACGAGGGGCGAACTCACGACGACGATCTCCTCTTCAATAGGAGTACGTAGGCAACCATTTCATATGGCCCGTGTGCAATAAAACAAAACAACAAAAACATTTCTACCCTTACAAAAACAAAAACAACCAAAAACATTCCTACACCATGTTAGCCATATCTGACGTTGAACCTCTTACACCAAGTTTGAACTACGCAGACCTGATCTCCTCTTCAATAGTAGTACGTAGGCAGCCATTCATGGTGCGGTCTCACCCCTTACCAAAACACAAACCATTGTCAACTGATACGGGGATCAACCTTCAATCCAATACGTTTCATTGGCTTTAGACCAAAGGGATGAAATTACCTGAACTCCTCCAAAATAGGAGATTCGGAGACCATCTAAGCTGCGGTCATACCTTGAAGAGCAACACCAATCCATAAGAGATAGAATTAACTAGGCTTCTCCTAAATAGAGGTACTGGTGACCATCTATGGTGCGGTCAATCTCAGAGAGGAAAGCCACACTCCTCTCCACATTTCCATTCAGAAACAAGTCCCAAGATACCAAAGATGGTAGGGATCCACAGAGATCAATGATCCATTCTAAACTATCCTGAGGCAACTCAATGTCCATCCTCCCAGGAGGAATTCAGAATACATCAAAGACCACAAGCCTTGAAGCAGCAGGCAAAATATCAAGCAAATAGCAGGACATATCTAAAAGGGAAGTGATCCAAAAATATATTTCCCTGCCATATATAATGTTGTTTGATATATAAAAAAATAAGTTGTACATAAAAAAATGGCTAAGCTAGTCTGTGCAGGTAAATACAAGCTCATCTACAAGTTAGGGTATATGCGAGCTAACAAGCCCAACATGACGTCCCTCTCAGAAGACGGAGGCGAAGCTGTGGTCTCCTGTGTGAGAATATCCACACGACCCAAAAGATCTGTAGCCATCGGTATAGTGACCATATGATCATCAATATATGCGCTCATCTCTGCAATCATGTCATTGGTAAGGGACCTCACTACAGTGCTATCTGTGACGGCTGCTGATAAGTGGATTTTATATACACTTATCCGGTATCTTTTACTTGAATTAGTTGCTTATATTTATGTGTCTTAGTTACTTTTCATGCATTTTGTGTTCATTTTGTAGGTTATACGTTTGGGAGCGGTGTGAGCGACTATTGGTAAGGAAAAGCAAAGAAAACGCAAAGAAAAGCAAACCGGACATCATTTGGGCTTTCATGTTTACTTCATGTTCTTGGTTTGGAACTTAGCTTACATTGAATAGCATCGTCTTAGCTTTCTAGAACATTTTGAATCATTCCAATTGGAGTTCGGATGCAAGAGTTATGATCGTTGTACCAACGGACGTCGAACGTCATAGTTTTGGGTGGTCATTTGCATATCAGTTACTTCCAGCTCAATTTCAGCCTTATTTCGCCCGGAATTTCTCACTCCTCAAATAATGAAAGTTGTAGATCTCATCGATATCTTCGATTTGATAGGTGACAGGCCCCGTAACTCCTCCTGGATCAAACGTTATGGTCGTTTTCCCAAAGGACATCGGGGCAGAAAATGTCAGAACTTGGGGCCAGCGCCGGAGCGCCCAAAATAGGCCTATGCCCAGTGCCGGGGCGCTGGGGAGCATTGTCTGACCGTCAAGCCCGGCACTGAGGAAGAGGTTGGTTGCGGCTTGGACGCGTTTTGGGCGAATTTTGACATCTTTTTGATTCCAAATTGGATTGGGTTTGTTCCTAAGCTCAAAATCGGACTTGTAATCTATAAATACTTGATGTAAGGCATAAAATAAAGGGAGATTACATAGGTTAGAATAGATATAACGCTCCATTATATTAGAATATAAACCCTAGTTCTTAATTAGCGATTGGAGATTGAAGCAAATTGAAGACCATTGAAGATCAAGAGCGAAGCAAGAAGCGAGGGGGAGCATCAGTTCTTGACGACAGATTCTATTCTTTTCTCTTATCATACTTTTATCTTTTAATGTCTACTCAGTTGTGGATTTTTGATTTCAATTCATTAATATGAACTAACTCTTTTATTAAGATTTCAATTGAACCTTTTATGTTTATGAATTAATTATTTGATTTATTCCAATAATTTATGTCAAGGTGAATTGTTTATCTTGTCTTGTGCTTATTGCTTAATTATTTGATCAGTAATTACCTTGTTACTCTAGAAGGAATTGAAAGAGGAATTCTAGGGTTAGAACTGGGCATGATATCATGTGACTTAGTTATTTGCAAAGTGAATAATTAGGTTTCTGAATTGAATGGAAATATATGTTCACCACATGTAACACATAAGGAATTGGAATTGAAGGAGTTTAATTCAATTGTTTTGCATAGGAATATAGCAAGATTAATCTGGATTAAATAGAAGGCAATTGATCACTTAGAAAAGGACTTTTGGCATTTGAGAATTCCTGTTAACAATTCAGTAGGCATAATAATTGGGATAATTGGATAATTGATTTATAGTTCATAATTGGGGATATTGAAGTCTTAATCTTTATTTATTTGAATTAATTTTTAAGTAATTCAGTTTAATTAGTTAATTTAGTTTTCTTAATTAGAAAAATCATGATTTGAGGTTGTTTAAATAAAATTAGTCTGGTTAAGAATTAGTATTTGGTGATTTTTATTAAATAATTCCTCGTGGGAACGATACTCTACTTTCACTTTATTACTTGTTGAATCGTGTATATACTTGCGTATTCATTGATTCTTGAAATCGATCAATAGGCGCATCCGTAGGCGGATATATAACACTATCCCGCTCAACTATCACTGCATCTTTGGCTGATATAGCCTCATCCCGCTCAACAACAACGGCATCTCTACGATCTAATGCCTCGTCTCTCTCCAATAGAGCGTCGTCCCTCACGTCGAGAGCAGTCGACATCATAGATCGAATTTGGTCTCTCTCACAGGTCATCAGATGAAGACTCTGCTCTAAGTCTCGTGTCTTATTCTTGAATCACAAAAAGTCTCGGGTACTAGGAGAATCCGGAAGAAATCTGAGCAACCCGGCGTGAGCCTCTCCTCCTCGATGTAGGTATCAATGTCCTCCATGGGCTCTGCATCGTCTAACTCAATATTCGGTACTGCAGATACGGCTGCAGCCGATAAAATCTTTGTCTCCATCCATGCGGAATACTCTGCATATTAACCGGGATGACTGACAGAAAAAGTAGTTATCTCACGCTGATCCCAGCAATCATACACATGGGATTGGTCCTCTGCTGAGACATATCGAGAAGCTGAAAGCTGACCTATCGCCCCATCAAAAGGATAGAAATCCTGGAACTGCTCGAACTGTGACATCACGGCCAATGGGTGATAAGTAGTCACGCCCCTCAAGACAGTTAGAGGGATTAAATCCATGCCCAGAGCATGAGTAATGAAGCTGTATGGTGAGCAAAGCCCCGAGCACAGCAATATGCTAAATGGATCTCTGATATTTGCCAAAAATGCGGACCAGGACAGAGCATCTATGCACTTCGATGGCTGAAAGGAGTATGACATAGCCACATCATGGGAGAAGCAATACACATGCCGTCTAAGGGTACCAACCGGTCGCAAGTGTGACATAAACCATTCATACAGCATGACCGAACTCCCAATGAACACGCTGACGCGGTAGAAATGCAAGATGGGATCTTGTGCATGAGTCTCTGCTATAATCTTAGGCACAATGGTACGACCCTCCCTGAGAGTTCTCACGGCCATGATAACGCCTATATCTATCTCATCCATATACCGCGGCATGTACACATATGACAGTACACATAGCATCAGTACATCAACTCTGGCCAAACGCCAATGATCCTCCGATGTGGTGAAATCCCCAGAATATCGTGAGTAGCCATCCTCCGCGCCAAATCTGTCATACAGAAAACACTGAGAGATCATGTGGCCAGATGTTAGCTCATCCTGCACTACTCTGCGTCTCAATCCTGTGAGAGTCATGAATCGTCTACTCATGTCTCCCAAAGCTAGGTGCATGCAAGGTCTGTCTAAGGGCAGCATCGTCAAACATGCATACTCCTCTAAAGTAGGAGTCAACTCATGGGTGCTAAAACGGAATACCTGCCTATCAGTTAGTCAATGCTCTAACATCCCATCTACAAATCCTAGAGGAACCTAAAATGCCAAAAGGGTCATGGTATGCTGCAACAACAGATCTACAGTCACCCTGTCTGGTGGTGACATGATACCATACCACGATCGCATACCCAATACCACCACTGATGGTGGGGTATGATCTATATGGCTAACTGTCGAAGAAGACATCTGTGTGAGCCTTGTCATAAGACCATCCAGGGGTCAATGCTGAATATCTCTGGACATACATACATATGCATAACATGATACATGCATAACAGATAATGGATGGCAATATGATATAGGGAATGAAAAACGGTGCATACATTCCTAAATATATCATCATCTAATACATCAGCTCTGTACAGCTACAAATACAGGGAAATGGAGCACAACCGCCCTACTACTAACAGAGACCTATCAAAAGATATAGCGAGAATGGGGAACAGCCACCCAATATCTAACATAGGCCTATCAAAAGATATAACGAGAATATACATCAAAAGAAGACTAGGGTCTCGATGTCCACGTCCTCAATCCTGTCCACCTGATGTAACTCCTCCTGAGTCACTAGATCTCTATCAACAGGGATGTCAGGCCTATAAAGAGGAGGACCTGCACCAGTAAAACCAAATGGGTCGTCTGAGGGGCCAGCACTTGAGCTGGAAGGAACAAATGACTCCACCTCTATTGGATCTCTGCCCAAATACCGAATAAATACATGTGCCTGGTCCAACTGTCGGGTCAAACTATCAATCTGAGTCATATGAGTCGGAGCTCGGACACAAGCTACCTAATCCGTCATGATCAAAGATCTTGGAACCATGTCTCCCATAAACTGTGTGGCGCGGGACTGGGCTCCAATAGTGCGAGGGAACTACCAACGTTGGAACGTCTCCTGAGTACATGGGCCCTCTGATAATGCAAAGTCGTCAACCCCCAACAATGAGATATTAGTGACAGGTGACTGTGATAAAGGCCAATGACGCCTGGCAGGAGGCAAGATTGGTATATGGATCTCCCCTGTGGTGCTCCTAATAGCATGCTCTCCTAAATAGAGCTCCCAGCCTCCATCTGTGAAGAGAGGAAATCTCCTGGTAGAGATCAAATACTCGACTCCAGTCAGGTGTCCATCCTCAAAGCCGATGGTCAAATGCTCCCTGGATAGGGAATCCATATAATGGTACCCGCCACAAGAACTCCAAATGCATCTGGCGGTGAGTGAATCCCTCGAGACATGTGGGGACCTCCCAAGAAAATAGAATGGTGCCATCGTCGTCCTCATGGATAGGTATCTAAACCTAACACACTCACGGGGACGCAAACATGGGAGCCTCTCATAGGCCCAAAATTGCCAACACTGATGGCAAAACATCTCGCTATCGATAAACACTCTTAACCTATGAATGGGAAAAGACAAGAGAAATACTCACCAGCAGAAATGGGTAAAATCCTAGCCAAGCCTCGGTCAAACCCTATGAGCGCATGCACATGCCCCGGAGGAAATAGGCAAAGGTGTAACAGCCCCAATCGTACTCTCCAATACGGTCCACATCGCCTGTGGCGCTAACCAAAGGGAATGATACCGTGGAAGAGTTGTCTGCTATGAAGCAGCCTCGAATGATCATCAGGAACAATCACCGCAGAACGCGATCCCTGATCCTGACATCATCAGGCATGGGCTCACTCAATAGCCCGCTCATAGCATCTACGCTCAAAGGACCTGAACGGACAGTCCTACCAATGAGCGCCTCCGCCGAAACTCCTAGTAAGGATCGGATGGCAGTAGGGGTGATATTCGCCATGCAAGGCACTGGCTCCCCTCCAAACTCCATACCTGTGATAAATCGCCAATCCATAGGCGTCATCATCACCTCGCAATCCAGCAGGTGGAGTGACTGAGTCTGATGAAACCATCGCTCGGACAATGCCCTGAGGTAACCCCAGGGACAACGATGGGGAAGGATGGAGAAGAACGCCTCAAATCCCCACTCATGCACTACCGCTCTGTAGTCAGGATGAAGCGCCTGGTACATGGAGTGAATCCTGAACTAGTTCCCTCGAGGCTGTGTAAAACTAGGAACCTGCATGAAATGCAGATCAATATTAAAACCCTTTAAATCCTCATCAATAAGAAAGAAGGAAGATCAAAGTCTAACGTCATACCTCATTAGCATGCAAATACATCGATGGATGTCTGCCCAAATCACCCAACAACTCTGGATTCACCAACTGAATGCTCGGGAGCTCCCTGCGAGGGACATGTGCAGCAGGAGCGGGATCCTCAATCGGAATATCCGCCTCCTCGTCCTCAACGTCTGGAATATCTGCCTGGATAGGACATATTACGGCCTCCACCAACCGACGAGGCTGTCTGACAGAACGAGGACGAGGCACTTCAAAAGCCCTCCGCCGTAAGCCAGAAGCGGTCCTGTAAGAACTGCTCGGCTGATCCAGATCCATAATATCTGGAAAACAAGTCTCTAAATCCCCTCAGAAAGGGTGTGGTATTTCCTTACTTGGAGCTTTCTAAAGTGCATTTTATAACTATATGCATGCATGCATTTACTTTAACATATAATAGAGTTAGAATGCATGACTACCCAATGCCTACATTTAGAAAATTTTTGCCATAGTCCCCTTTGAAAATAGGACTATCCACATGCACATAGGCATGTCTAGGTGGCCATTTAGTAGCACACCTGCCCCAAAGTCATATACATAATATGTGTATTAAAAATTAAAATCATCATGCACAAGGCCAACCTCAATGCTAGGAGAACTTAGCCTTTCTACCTTTTGCTCATTAGACCTCAAATAGGACAAAAAATAGCAGAAAAAGGTGCCAATTTGACTGTCTCAAAAGTCAAAATTTTTTACATCATTATGTTCAGCATGGTTTAATACTAACATTTACTATGTTGAATATTTTTTATCAAGTCATTTGTGTACATAATCACTACTATGTGTTTAGATGCATTTCGTGCGATATCTCACAATCCAACGGACAGAAATTGGAAAAAAATACATGCATACGTTACCAGGATAGTGTAGAATACTTGTACGATTCTGAAATTTGCGTAGCGGCTTTAACTCAAAGAGATCTCAAGATGGCTCATGGGTTTTCTCTATACGAAATGAGTTAAAAATGACTTGTGAAGGCTCGCTGCAGGATATATGACCCGCGCCTGGCAGCAGGCCCACCTACGACTGCAGCAGGTGCACCTGCGGCACATCTACGTGGGTCCCACCCCTCTGGCTCTGTCTAGTTCGAGTTGAAACGGAGTTCTCACAGACTAGAAAGGTCAAATCGAGAATAAAAACACCACGCGATTGAGCAAAACAGCATACAATCCTGGTTTTCTTTGATGGGACTTTGAATCTGCGCATTGCCCATTGGTAGTCACCCGAACACGAGGTGTACCCTGCCAATGATCTCATTTGTCACAAATCACATCCGGGAATACCTCGTACAGGTCCAATGCCGCCAACTCCTATTTGTTACCCTAAATAGTTCCCCGATGGGGGTTAAAACGTAGGTCCCCGATGGGGGTTACAACGTAGATCCCCGACGGGGGTTACAACGTAAATCCCCGGTGCGGTTTACAACACGTTCATCCGTTGACATTTTTATCAACGAAGGTCAAGCAGCCTTGACGTTATTTCAAGCCGATGGCAAGTAAACCCATCGAAGCATTGAGGATCGCTCGATATTTGTGTATGCGCACTCATGAGTCCCGATGGTCTCCTCGACGGGTTACAACGTGAAGCCCCGCGCGGGATTACAACGTATATTCAAGCCGTTGACACACATATCAACGAAGGTCAAGCAACCTTGACGTTATCTCAGCCGATAGCGATTAAACCTATCAGAGCTCTAGAGCTGTTCGAGGATTTCATGCTCGATTACTCATATTCCCCCAACGGATCCCTGGCGGGGGTCACAACGCAATGTTCCATTGATCTACACGACAGCGAAGGTCAATCAACCTTGACAATCTACTCATAGAGCCTCAGCTGCTGATTCGCGGATCAGCGAAGGTCAAGCAACCTTGACAGTATATCCCACAGGATGTTTCAGCCGTTAATTCACCTTTCGATGAAGCACACGTCATCGAAGGTCAGGCACCCCTGAAAACATTTGCTGTTGCCAGTAAATCCGGCAGATCTTGACATGTTTTGGCGATACCAACCAGAAAAGGTCAATGTTATCAAAGAGGATAGATGATGGAATATTTTATACACATCCTCAAACAGATCAAGCTTTATCCCCACAGATCTCTTACACATAAGAGGTACATCTTCATAATCAAATTGTTATCAAAGACACAAGAATTTGGTGATAACTCCAACATCAACATCCCAACAGATTCGGCTTATACATCAGATCTGGTCAGTATTGCTAATCCCTAGTTGAAGCAACAGGGATTCAACAATCACCCCCAGCATGTTGGGCTACAACCCGTACACATGCATTGTACATTTGCATCATTTTACTACCCATAGTACCACGTTCATCTTGTTGCGTTTCAAGTGTCTAGGACTCTTTATCCTACCCATGTATCACCATGCATGAGTATGATAAAGAGGGCATCTATGAACACTCAAAATTTTCTCAGACTCATCATTCTCGACATTGCAGGAGGACAGATTCGTCTTTTTAAGAGAGAACCCGAAGACAATCCAAATCCATACCTAGGATACTCACCGAAGTTCAAAGATCAAACCCCTGGATCGCAATCTGAGTAACGATTTCAACCTCTGATATAACCCCGAGGCTGCGAGATCAATACCCAAGACTACCAGAGAAGACCGATTAATCTCGAGATAACCCTGAGGTATCCAGTCTCAGTCCCAACCATGGGAATAGCCACCAACCTTGGCGATAAACCAAAGGAATGCAGCTTCGACGATAACCCAGGAAATACTTGTTTTAAATGCGACCAGCTTTAATCTCAGCGCTCACAACGAGATACACTTCACCAACCCGGCAATAACATCGGGAAGACATGCACAACTCAAAGATGACAATGAGGACCTTCAACAATTGCAGCAGTCCAATCTCAGCGAAGTCTGGGCAACGTCTGCTTTATCAGCCCAATTCGGCGATAACATCGGTAAGGGACAACATCGTCATCTCGTCAAAAACGATGTCACATCACGTCTCTATGCAACGATGTCCCACAAGGCTAACCAATCCTGAGTGACTATTGTGCGGGGTAACGGATGAAAGTTGAAGCTTAAAGACCGCAGGGCATCGTCCCATCTTCAATGACTTCGTACAAACTCTAATCCCATGCCATCGTACAACTCTCGACAACGGCGGTCCGAAATAGGTCATGTATACCTCAAACGGATGTCCGGATTGCACTTATGAAAATTCTAATGGACATTACAGTGCCTAAGTACACGTACTTCGAGACGACCTGACTAGACAAACCCGGGCCAACCCGGGTTGCCTCTGGTACACCTGCGGCTCAGCCGTAGGTACACCTGCGGTTAAAATGCCTATAAATAGAGGGCTTGGGGTGCTGATTTTCTAAGGAAAACAGACAGGGAAACCCTGCACAATTCGCTCTGCTCTCGCCCTACAATATATTTTCCCACTTTTAAACACCTGTGAGCTCATATATAGCCTCTTTTGTACCCACAAAAGCCAGTGTTTACCCACTATAAAGATATAGAAGCCTTTTTAGCGATCAACCAGAAATCTTCTCACACACTTTATTGTCTTTCTCTTCATCTTTGCACACACCCTACACGCTGACAAATGTGTTGCTTGTTTTTTTTTCGGACTTCTATTCTGTGGTTTCATTCCATCTATATATATATATATATATATATATATATATATATATATATATATATATATTTGACTAACATTATCGAGTTATTCTCGATTGAGCCTGACTTGATGCCCGAGCGTTTACTAACTTTTTCTATATATATACATTTATATATATATGAGTAGTATTAATCGAACTTTGTTCGATGCGCCTGACTTGATGCCCTGGCGTTCGCTTTAATATATATATATATATATTATATTAACTGTGTGTTGAACTCTATTCGATGCGCTTTGGATTTCATATCTCGTGTATATATATATATATATATATATATATATATATATATATATATATATATATATATATTATATATATATATATCGTGGTCGAACTCATTCGATGAGCCTATATTTTACATCCCAATGCGTTTAATGTCATATATATATATATATATATATATATAGGCTCATCGAATGTAGTTCTACAACAGCTTCATATATATATAAGTATATATATATATATATATATATATATATATATATATATATATTCAAATCTGCTCGAGTTTCCTTCGTGGCGATTGGCCGTATTTACAGACTTTATTTACGTTTAGTCCCACCTAGAATTTCCTCCGTATATTGATAGCTTTTAACAGCTTTATTTACATTTCTGATCCCCCATGGAGGTGCCTCGTGGTTGGTGATCCTATATATATATATATATATATATATATATATATATATATATATGACGACCCCAAAATAGGTCCATTCCATCCAACCCATTCTGAGTCGCCAAATACATGGTACAGAAACAACTACAACTTTATTATTACAACAGTAAAACTGTGAGTTTGAATACAAATATTATCTTCTAGACAATATCTATACTCAAATAAATCCTCATCACATTTATTGATACATTAAAAAATGGTGAGGACTACTAAACAATCCTTTCTAAAACCTTCATTCCATACCCCGACTCATACTCGCTATATTCTCGCCTCCTGAGAAAAATGGAACAAAAAGGAAAAGGGTGAGCTCAACTAGCCCAGTAAAGAATGTTATGACTAAGATAATATACAACAAATTATCGTTAGTCTTCAATGAGGAAAAATCGATGAATACAATAGACAACAAGTTTCAAATCAATATTCGCAGTGAAAATAATAATTCATAGAAGAGTTACGTAGAGAATGAAATCTACTATAATCTATGAATTTAATGTCCATCATCAATATTTTATCCCCGTAACATCAATCAATATTCATCTCAAATCAAATATTCATCTTTGCACTACAGCCAAAGATATTCATCAATCCATCATGTTCATCTCAACACTTCATCATCTTTGCACTAAAGGCCAAAGATATTCATCACTCACCACATGTTCATTTAAACACTGCTCATCTTTGCACTACAGCCAAAGATATTCTTCAGAAATCATTCATCTTTGCACTACAAAAGGCCAAAGATATTCTTCGAAATCATTCATCTTTGCACTACACAGCCAAAGATATTCAATAATATCATCATTTAAGACCGAGGATGATGAAAATATATTTTAAAGAACGAATCCAAAGAAACAAAATGACAAGGATTAAGGATTAAGGATTAGTACTTTTGTTTTATCCATGTCCAATAATACCTCAAAAAATAATCATAGTGGTGTAAAATTCAAGAATGATTCCAAAACATGGATACAATCAAAGCTAGTATCCGCATAGATATTTTAGACGAAAAAGAAAAATTTTCATTTTTCTATTATAGTCTTGCCGTATTCGTGAATAATGTCAGATATCGTGAATAGTGCCGATATCGTGAATAGTAACTCCGACACCAAAAGATAGAAATTCCACAAAAAAAACATCTTCACGCTTCATGAATAGTACTTTGTGAATAGTAACTCGTGAATAGTAACTCGTGAATAGTAACTCATGAATAGTAACTCCGACATGAAAAAGTTCTAAATTTGATAAAAAGTACCAACCAATATTTCAAAGATAATGATATTGAAGAATTAATATCATTTGAGAAGAAAATAACATCCCTTACCTCAAAGAATCAAGATTTCTAAGGAAAGGCTCAAGTGATGTTTGAATGAAACTTGTCTTTAACAAAGAACTCTCAAAGTATCTAAATACTCACAAAATATGCTCAATAATATAGAGAGAGAAAGAGAAAAACTTGTTTTCGTGTGATTTTCAATTCTAACTTAGCCCTCTATTTATAGGAAAATGTTAGCCTACACCGGGCGCACTTGACCAAGCACCGATGGCTTTACCTCGCTACTATTGCCACCCACCACATTTGAAATAAAATTCAGCACATTTTTCACCAACCACAAGTGGGGCCCACTCAATTCTAGAATTTTCCACCAAAATCAATTATAAACCTAATTTCCTAATCCGACACCTCTTAAAATTCACAACAAATCATTCGTGCATTTTAATTCGCCTTCAAAATTTGTGGACATATATTCAACTTATGTATGTATAACATATCCAAAATTACAACGATCCAACTATTTAATTAAAAATTATAACCCCCGCAATATATCTCAAAACCCCTGATTTGATTTTTAATACCTCCAATCCGATAAAATACTGATAAAACACCTTAACATTAATTCCTTCATTAATAACCACATAAATAAATCCATCATTTATATTCATATAAATATTTCCTTATCATATGAATCAATAATTAATTATTCACAAATAATATTACAGAATCACATTTATGACAACAAGGCCGCTCCTCGGAAAGAGGGGCTTTCAATAAGGATCTCTCCTCATCAAGCGCCATTAGCAATTAGGTGACCAAACCTCTCCTTAGATGTAACTTTCTAGACATTGCCAATAATGTTATCTAATAATATTATTCAAATAATATGAATTATTGATCCGATAATGGAAAATATCAAGCGAAAGACAATTATTGAACAACAATAATATAAAATATCAACGCAAAGAATTATTGAATCAATAAAATAAAATATTGAACGAGAATTCATCGTGAAAAATTATTGAGTAGTGCCATCTTACGTAAGGATCAATAATTCAACAATCATGCGTAATACCGCAGTGCTATTTATGCAACCACGCCAGACATCAGATTTTAACCACCGGTATTCCAATGATCTTAATTCAGAATAACTACGCCGTTATTTTTAACCAACTTATATTTGTCGCTTTCCTCATCCAATCGCTTCCGTTATGGGGCCCACACATGGTCATACTCATTCGTATTAATATTCTCAATAAAGATTTAATATTCCACGACACCAAACGAATATTCCCAGACAAAATGAATATTTTATAACCACTTGCTTATTTTGAAATATTTATGTAATTAACCCTTAACTATCCACATTAATCAAATCAACCCTTACTATTTCAAAATAATAAATAAAGGAAATTCCTTTTTATTTAAAAAATTTCGGTCTTACAACCTCCCTCCTTATGAAATTTCGTCCTCGAAATTGACGTGTCGATACTGGTGTTTCAAAAGATGAGGATACCTCGCTTTCATTTCCGCTTTCCAATTCCCAGTGTCATTTCCTCTATAGCATGATTCCTCCACAAAACTTTAACTTGTGGTATGACCTTTGCAGCGTGGGACATGCTCCTTCCTATCCAAGATCTTGACAGTACCTCCTCATACGTTAAGTCTTCTATTATCTCGTCCGGTTCTAACTCAATGACGTAGTTGGTCGTCCACATATTTACGTAACATCGATACGTGAAAAACGTTATGAACACGCGTCATACTTGGTGGTAAAACGAGTCTATAGGCCACGCCCCTATTCGATCGAGAATTTCAAATGGATTAATAAATCAAGGTTTGAGCTTTCCTCACCTCACCGATTCTCGCTTTTAAAATAACAACTTCTTGCACCTCCTTCTTCAAATTCATCACTTCCGGTGTGTAGCTTGAACAAATTTTAACTTTATCGATTAAAGTCGATTATACTCAGATATCATCAATGCACTCAGATATCATCACGTGGGTACCTAGAGTTTTCATCTCCATCTCTATTATTTGTATATTATACTGAAATTAGTCTTTGACAACATCGTACTCGTGACTTGTATCGATCTTCTACTCAACACGCCGCCTACCACGCTCGCTTTTCCAGGATGGCATGGTCGAACACGTGTCTTGAAATGA
The DNA here is from genome assembly GCA_020205615.1 of Panax quinquefolius. NCBI lineage: Eukaryota > Viridiplantae > Streptophyta > Magnoliopsida > Apiales > Araliaceae > Panax > Panax quinquefolius. Next base: position 26,389,868 of record CM035167.1, read on the forward strand.
GTCTCCTCTTGAGTTCTTCAAGCTCTTCCCACATTCCTTGCTCCATTCGAATTTTGTATCTCTACGAGTTAGCTACGTTAATGGAATAGCGATTCGAGAATACCTTCAACGTATCTCCGATAATAACCAACTAAGCCTAGAAAACTACGCATTTCGATTACCGACTTAGTTGTTCTCAATCGTGACTCATATCCCAACCTTGGATAAAGACGTCACAATGACACCTATCGCTTTACTATCGCATCTAATATGACGTCCCTTACAGAGAGTTCGCTTAGGTGAATTCCACAAAGGAAGTCACAAGATAAAGGCTCGGTACCAAATTCTATAATTGAATTTTTAACTCCTCGAAGTTCAATAGAGCCATTCGATATGAGATTTTAGAAATGAGTTTTGTAATTGGGTTCAAAGTCGATACAAAATTTAATATCGGGCTTTGGGAGTAAGCCAAGAAATTCTTCAGAAATACGTCGTGAAAAATCAATAACAACAAGAATATTATTCAAATCGACGTGTCTTTATTCAAATCCATAACATGGACTAAGAAAACTTGACATCCGTAATAAACGAATGACTTCATGGCTTGATATGAAAATGTTTGACTACAATGGTTTGACTGCTTGAGTTCGAATAACAGGTTGCTTAGGAATATGAAAACTAACAACCTTACAAAAGCAATCAATTTTGGCATGATGAGTAGTTAACCAATCAATCCCCAAAAGCAAGTATCTTTAAAGAGATAAGGTCAACAGGTAAGGTAATGGTGCCAACTTGAATCAAACAAGATTTTTAAACAACGGATGTAATGAAAGTTTCTCCTAACGGAGTCTCCACAAATAGGTCAAAGTCTAATTTCTCCGTAGTCAAATTCAAACGTTGAGCGCAAGCAAGAGAGATAAAAGAATGGGTAGAACCGGTATCTAGTAAGGTATAAACTTCGCAAGAATTTATAATTAACTAACCTGCTAACTTAACTTCGTCGGGTTCCTCACATTTTGACCGAAATTCACGACAAAAACGCTCTTCCAGGAATCGTTGACTTTGACTTTTCTTGGACATCCTTTTGAGTCACCATTCCCGCTGGACTGGGTTTCGATATCGTACAATCTCGAGCGATATGTCCTTCTTTTCCACAATTATAGCATACCTTAAACTGTTGTGGGCGGGTTTGGGTGATATGTCCCTCTTCCCGCATTTGTAACATATGACCGGTGGTCGCTTCTCCTCCTTAAAACTAGTTGCTCTCAAGGCGACGCCTTCAAATGGTCGTTGTTGAATCTCCTTTTTTAAAATCTCCTCCCGACTCGCTTCTTCTATTTTCATGGCCACGATTACCACCGGAGTGGTTACCGCCTTTGTCCGTATTCTTCTTTCTCCACCGTTATCGTTATTCGATGACTACTATCTTTGGTATGATCCTCGTTATGGTCCCTCGGTTGAACGTACTTTCGTTATCTCGCTTCTAACAATCGAGCCCTGCTTTACAACATCTCGAATAGAGAAAATTTATGAGAAATGAGATACTTGACGTATGCTTCGGGTTTCAAACCTCTCGTAAACATCCGCGTCATAATGCTCCTCATTCTCCACCAAATGAGGTGCAAACTCGATAACTCCGCAAACTTCGCCTCGTCTCGGGACACCATCATGTTATTCTCGCTCCAATCTAATAAACTCCACTTCCTTCATATGACGAATACTTTCGTGGAAGTACTTGTCATTGAACTGCTTCTCAAACGTCTCCACGACATGAGTCGAAAATAATGAATGGGTACGCTTCACAGATTCCCACCAAAGAATCTGCCGCCACGGAACATAAAAGTAGCGAATGGAACTTTCGTTCTTCGTGCATCCCAAGACATCGAATATCTTGGTAATTTGCTTGACCCATGTTTCCGCCATGATCGGATCTCTTTTTCCCGACTCGGTGGTCCCAACTCTTTGAACTGCTTGCATTGTGACCACCGTGAATTGCTATCATTTCCTCCTCATATTTTGAACACGAAGTCTCCTCAAATGATTTTGCATGAACTACAAAAACTTCTAAACATCCCTCATTCATCATCTCGCCAATTGGTGTTGTTCACAGAGGAACATTGCCACTGTGTTGCGCGCTCTCCTCGTTGGTAAAATCACAGCATCTCCACGGTCTCATTTACTCCACTCGTTAATATTCTCATTCGACATTCTCAAATCACCGTCATAAAATAAGGGTTAATTAAGGAAATCAATCACATAATATCCCTATATACTGACCAACTAACAAATAAGCTTAGGTAGGACACACTAGCAAAGGATTTACTCGTCTCTCCCCTCCTAGTTTTATTCCCCGATCTCCGCCAGAGATCATATCCCTAAGCTCTGATACCAACTGTGAAGACCCCAAAATAGGTCCATTCCATCCAACCCATTCTGAGTCGCCAAATACATGGTACAGAAACAACTACAACTTTATTATTACAACAGTAAAACTGTGAGTTTGAATACAAATATTATCTTCTAGACAATATCTATACTCAAATAAATCCTCATCACATTTATTGATACATTAAAAAAATGGTGAGGACTACTAAACAATCCTTTCTAAAACCTTCATTCCATACCCCGACTCATACTCGCTATATTCTCGCCTCCTGAGAAAAATGGAACAAAAAGGAAAAGGGTGAGCTCAACTAGCCCAGTAAAGAATGTTATGACTAAGATAATATACAACAAATTATCGTTAGTCTTCAACAGGGAAAAATCTGATAGAATACAATAGACAACAAGTTTCAAATCAATATTCGCAGCGGAAATAATAATTCATAGAAGAGTTACGTAGAGAATGAAATCTACTATAATCTATGAATTTAACAGTCCATCATCAATATTTTATCCCTGTAACATCAATCAATATTCATCTCAAATCAAATATTCATCTTTGCTACACAGTGCCAAAGATATTCATCAATCGGTCATGTTCATCTCAACACTGCTCATCTTTTGCACTAAAGGCCAAAGATATTCATCACCGGTCATGTTCATTTAAACACTGCTCATCTTTGCACTACTGAAGCCAAAGATATTCTTCAGAAATCATTCATCTTTTGCACTACGTGCCAAAGATATTCTTCGAAATCATTCATCTTTTTACTACAGCCAAAGATATTCAATAATATCATCATTTAAGACCGAGGATGATGAAAATATTTTTAAAGAACGAATCCAAAGAAACAAAATGACAAGGATTAAGGATTAAGGATTCGTGACTTTGTTTTATCCATGTCCAATAATACCTCAAAATAATCATAGTGGTGTAAAATTCAAGAATGATCAAAACATGGATACAATCAAAGCTAGTATCCGTAATAGATATTTTAGACGCGAAAGAAAAATTTTCATTTTTCTACGAATAGTCTGCCGATTCGTGAATAGTCTTCAGATATCGTGAATAAAGTCCGATATCGTGAATAGTAACTCCGACACCAAAAGATAGAAATTCCACAAAAAACATCTTCACGCTTCATGAATAGTACTCGTGAATAGTAACTCGTGAATAGTAACTCATGAATAGTAACTCAAGATATGAAAAGTTCCAAATTTGATAAAAAGTACCAACCAATATTTCAAAGATAATGATATTGAAGAATTAATATCATTTGAGAAGAAAATAACATCCCTTACCTCAAAGAATCAAGATTTCTAAGGAAAGGCTCAAGTGATCTTTGAATGAAACTTGTCTTGAATAAAGAACTCTCAAAGTATCTAAATACTCACAAAATACGCTCAATAATATAGAGAGAAAGAGAAAAACTTTGTTTCGGTGTGATTTTCAATTCTAACTTAGCCTCTATTTATAGGAAAATGTTAGCCCGCCAAGCAGGACTTGACCAAGCACCGATGGCTTTACCTGCTACTATTGCCACCCACCACATTTGAAATAAAATTCAGCACATTTTTTCACCAACCACAAGTGGGGCCCACTCAATTCTAGAATTTTCCACCAAAATCAATTATAAACCTAATTTCCGAATCCGACACCTCTTAAAATTCACAACAAATCATTCGTGCATTTTTAATGGTTCAAAATTTGTGGACATATATTCAACTTATGTATGTATAACATATCCAAAAATTACAACGATCCAACTATTTGGATTAAAAATTATAACCCCCGCAATATATCTCAAAACCCCTGATTTGATTTTTAATACCTCCAATCCGATAAAATACTGATAAAACACCTCAACATTAATTCCTTCATTAATAACCACATAAATAAATCCATCATTTATATTCATATAAATATTTCCTTATCATATGAATCAATAATTAATTATTCACAAATAATATTACGTAATCACATTTATGACAACCAGCCGCTCCTCAGAAAGAGGGGCTTTCCAATAAGGATCTCTCTCATCGGGCGCAATTAGGTGACCAAACCTCTCCTTAGACGTAACTTTCTAGACATTGCCAATAATGTTATCTAATAATATTATTCAAATAATATGAATTATTGATCCGATAATGGGAAATATCATGCGGTGACAATTATTGAACAACAATAATATAAAATATCAACGCAAAGAATTATTGAATCAATAAAATAAAATATTGAATAAGAATTACTGTGAAAATTATTGAGTAAAGGCCATCTTACGTAAGGATCAATAATTCAACAATATCGCAATACCGCAGTGCTATCTTGTGCAACCACGCCAGACATCAGATTTTAACCACCGGGTATTCCAACAGTTTAATCTGTGAATAACTACGCCGCTATTTTTAACCAACTTATATTTGTCGCTTTCTCATCCAATCGCTTTCAAGCATGGGCCCATACATGGTCGCTACTCAATTGCATTTAATATTCCCCGACGATCTTTAATATTCCACGACCAAACGAATATTCCCTAACAAAAATGAATATTTTATAACCACTTGCTTATTTTGAAATATTTGCGTAATTAACCCTTAACTATCCACATTAATCAAATCAACCCTTACTATTTCAAAATAATAAATAAAGGAAATTCCTTTTATTTAAAAAATTTTCGGTCTTACAACCTCCCTCCTTATGAAATTTCGTCCTCGAAATTGACGTGACGTTCTGGTGTTTTCAAAAGATGAGGATACCTCGCTTTCATTTCCGCTTTCAATTCCTGTGTCATTTCCTCTATAAAGCATGATTCCTCCACAAAACTTTAACTTGTGGTATAACCTCTTGCAGTAGGACATGCTCCTTCCTATCCAAGATCTTGAGTACCTCCTCATACGTTAAGTCTTCTACTATCTCGTCCGGCTTCTAACTCAATGACGTAGTTCGGTCGTCCACATATTTACGTAACATCGATACGTGAAAAACGTTATGAACACGCGTCGTACTTGGTGGTAAAACGAGTCTATAGGCCACAGCCCTATTCGATCGAGAATTTCAAATGGATTAATAAATCAAGGTTTGAGCTTTCCTCACCTCACCGATTCTCGCTTTTAAAATAACAACTTCGCACCTCCTTCTTCAAATTCATCATCGATCACCGTGTGTAGCTTGAATAGCTTTTAACTTTATCGATTAAAGTCGATTATACTCAGATATCATCACGCATCAGTATATCATCACGTGGGTACCTAGAGTTTTCATCTCCATCTCTATTATTTGTATATTATACTGAAATTAGTCTTTGACAACATCGTACTCGCAGTACTTGTATACGATCTTCTACTCAACACGCCACCTACCACGTTCGCTTTTCCGGGATGGCATGGTCGTAACATGTGTTTAAATGAGTCTCCTCTTGAGTTCTTCAAGCTCTTCCCACATTCCTTGCTCCATTCAATTTTGTATCTCTACGAGTTAGCTACGTTAATGGAATAGCGATTCGAGAATACCCTTCAACGTATCTCCGATAATAACCAACTAAGCCTAGAAAACTACGATTTCGATTATCGACTTAGGTTGTTCTCAATCGTGACTCATATCCCAACCTTGGATAGCACGTCACAATGACACCTATCGCTTTACTATCGCATCGAATATGACGCCCCTTGCGGAGAGAGTTCGCTTAGGTGAATTCCACAAAGGAAGTCACAAGATAAAGGCTCAGTACCAAATTTATAATTGAATTTTAACTCCTCGAAGTTCAATAGAGCCATTCGATATGAGATTTTAGAAATGAGTTTTGTACCGGGTTCAAAGTCGATACAAAATTTAATATCGTGCTTTGGGAGTAAGCCAAGAAATTCTTCAGAAATACGCCAGAAAAATCAATAACAACAAGAATATTATTCAAATCGACGTGTCTTTATTCAAATCCATAACATGGACTAAGAAAACTTGACATCCGTAATAAACGAATGACTTCATGGCTTGATATGAAAATGTTTGACTACAATGATTTGATCGCTTGAGTTCGAATAACAAAAGTTGCTTAGAATATGAAAACTAACAACCTTACAAAAGCAATCAATTTTGGTACGTGATGAGTAGTTAACCAATCAATCCCCAAAAGCAAGTATCTTTAAAGAGATAAGGTCAATGTGTAAGGTAATGGTGCCAACTTGAATCAAACAAGATTTTTAAACAACAGATGTAATGAAAGTTTCTCCTAACTGAGTCTCCACAAATAGGTCAAAGTCTAATTTCTCCGTAGTCAAATTCAAACGTTGAGCGCAAGCAAGAGAGATAAAAGAATGGGTAGAACCCAGATTCAGTAAGGTATAAACTTCGCAAGAATTTATAATTAACTAACCCAAGTAACTTCGTCGGGTTCCTCACATTTTGACCGGCCACGACAAACGCTCTTCCGTGAATCGTTGACTTTGACTTTTCTTGACATCCTTTTGAGTCACCATTCCCACCGGATCGGGTTTCGATATCGCATAATCTCGAGCGATATGTCCTTCTTTTCCACAATTATAGCATACCTTAAATCGTTGTGGGGCGCTTTGGGCGATATGTCCCTCTTCCCGCATTTGTAACATATGACCGGTGGTCGCTCTCCTCCCTTAAAACTAGTTGCTATCGGCGCCGACGCCTTCAAATGGTCGTTGTTGAATCTCCTCTTTTAAAATCTCCTCCCACTCGCTTCTTCTATTTTCATGGCCACGATTACCACCGTAGTGGTTACCGCCTTTGTCCGTATTCTTCTTTCTCCACCGGTTATCGTTATTCGATGACTACTATCTTTGGTATGATCCTCGGTTATGGTCCCTCGGTTGAACGTACTCGTTATCTCGCTCTAACAACCGAGCCCTCATTTACAACATCCTAATAGAGAAAAATTTATGAGAATGAGATATCGACGTATGTCGGTTTCAAACCTCTCGTAAACATCCGCGTCATAATGCTCCTTATTCTCCACCAAATGAGGTGCAAACTCGATAACTCCGCAACTTCGCCTCGTCTTCGGGACACCGCCATGTTATTCTCTTCCAATCTAATAAACTCCACTTCCTTCATATATTGAATACTTTCGTGGAAGTACTTGTCATTGAACTGCTTCAAACGCTCTCCCATGACATGCTTTGAAAGTACAAATGAATGGGTACGCTTCACGATTCCCACCAAGAATCAGCTTCGCCATTTTAACATAAAAGTAGCGAATGGAACTTTCGTTCCTTCGCGTCCATCCCAAGACATCGAATATCTTGGTAATTTGCTTGACCCATGTTTCCGCCATGATCGGATCTCGCTTTCCCCATAATTCGTGGTCCCAACTCTTTGAATCGCTTGGTCAGCGACCACCCGTGAATTGCTATCATTTCCTCCTCAGATTTTGAACACGAGTCTCCTCGTCTCGATTTTGCATGAACCGCAAAAAAACTTCTAAACATCCCCTCATTCATCATCTGCTTTCATTGGTGTTGTTCACAGGAGGAACATTGCCAAACTGTTGCACGTTCTCCTCGTTGGTAAGTACAGCATCTCCACTATCTCATTTACTCCAATCGTTAATATTCTCACGACATTCTCAAATATCACATAAAATAAGGGTTAATTAAGGAAATCAATCACATAATATCCCTATATATCGACTTAACTAACAAATAAGCTTAGGTAGGACACACTAGCAAAGGATTTACTCGCCTCTCCCTCCTAGTTTTATTCCCCGATCTCCGCCAGAGATCATATCCCTAAGCTCTCGATACCAACCGTGATTTACCCCAAAATAGGTCCATTCCATCCAACCCATTCTCGAGTCGCCAAATACATGGTACGTAAACAACTACAACTTTATTATTACAACAAGAAAAACTGAGTTTGAATACAAATATTATCTTCTAGACAATATCTATACTCAAATAAATCCTCATCACATTTATTGATACATTAAAAAATGGTGAGGACTACTAAACAATCCTTTCTAAAACCTTCATTCCATACCCTCACTCATACTCGCTATATTCTCGCCTCCCGAGAAAAATGGAACAAAAAGGAAAAGGGTGAGCTCAACTAGCCCAAGAAAGAATGTTATGACTAAGATAATATACAACAAATTATCGTTAGTCTTCAACAGGAAAACTCGATAGAATACAATAGACAACAAGTTTCAAATCAATATTCGCAATGAAATAATAATTCATAGAAGAGTTACGTAGAGAATGAAATCTACTATAATCTATGAATTTAACAGTCCATCATCAATATTTTATCCTCGTAACATCAATCAATATTCATCTCAAATCAAATATTCATCTTTGCACTACAGCCAAAGATATTCATCAATCGGTCATGTTCATCTCAACACTGCTCATCTTTGCACTAAAGGCCAAAGATATTCATCGACCGGTCATGTTCATTTAAACACCGCTGCTCATCTTTGCACTACAGCGCCAAAGATATTCTTCAGAAATCATTCATCTTTGCACTCATGTGCCAAAGATATTCTTCAAAATCATTCATCTTTGCACTACAAAGCCAAAGATATTCAATAATATCATCATTTAAGACCCGAGGATGATGAAAATATTTTAAAGAACGAATCCAAAGGAAACAAAATGACAAGGATTAAGGATTAAGGATTCGTGATTTGTTTTATCCATGTCCAATAATAACTCAAAAATAATCATAGTGGTGTAAAATTCAAGAATGATTCAAAACATGGATACAATCAAAGCTAGTATCCGAATAGATATTTTTTAGACGAAAAGAAAAATTTTCATTTTTCGCTTAATAGTAAATATTCGTGAATAGTGTCAGATACGTGAATAAAGGCCGATACGTGAATAGTAACTCTTACACCAAAAGATAGAAATTCCACAAAAAACATCTTCACGCTTCATTTTAATAGTACTCGTGAATAAGAA